>LBNU01003351.1:6856-46605 GCA_014162995.1 Artemisia annua
GAACGACACTCTTCGTACACAATTTTTTGCTACATGAGTTGATAATTTTCACAAAATTGGGTGTGCAGGAATCAACAACATGGCAGACGCGCAATTTGGTTTTATATTGCAAGCAGGACAAAGAAGAGACCTATTTTCTACTGAGTGAAGTGCTATAGCAAGGCTGCTTGGTGGAGTCTAGAAGATGTGTTGTCTTGCTGGAGCATTTAGGAATCAAAATGTGCACATACTATAGGTTCTATAGCTGCTGTAATTTTAAGCCATTTACACATACTATACATTGCAAATGCTAATATATAATATGGTATGAACTATTGCAGTAGAGTTACGTTTTGGTAGGCAGTAGCGTAGGCACTAGAGTAGGCAGCAGCGTAGGCAATAGTGTCAACACGTGGGTTGTCGAAATTGTTTGCAGCAGAGTCGGCAAGAAATACTTCGCTTACTAAATACAACAGGAAATGCTTCTTTGGGAAAACACCCCGCGGCAACGCGCGGGTTTCCCAACTCGTTAAATAGCATTCAAAACGTCGTCGTTCCATGAATAGTGTCACTTAGCGGGCTCACGCATTTTCTTGGCCCAGTCCATAGCATGTTGGTTAACCCAACATCTTCCACCGCCTTAAAAAAAATATAGGACAGTGATAAACCTGGAAGATTCCACAATCCTCCGCAAACTTCAATCACACATACATGCTTTCAGATTTGGTTTGGATTTGGGGTTTTCGGTTACACAAGTCTTTCAGTATCCATCTTCTTCGCGTTGTTCTCGACGATCGGTTTCCTTCGTTGTAGATAAATAAGGGGGCATCAGCGGTTTCGGTTTCTGCGGTTTCTTGAGAACCATAAATTTGGGTTTGGTTGTTGATTCTATTTTATTGTTGTCGTAACGGATTGTTTGATGCTGTTTTGTGTTGCCGCTGATTCAGGTATGCAATTTTTTTTAATAGAAATTGGGATTTAGTAAATCTTTGGATAAAAGTATATGATTTTTGGTTAAGAAAAATACTTTTTTGACTGACTTTGTTATTCATACGAGGCAACATATTTTTGGAACTGTGACCTGGGTTTTTGTTCGTTTCTGATTTGCTTAATTGGTTTGTGAGATTGGTGAGGTGTGTTAAGTGTTTGCTTTGTTTCTTTCAGCAACTGTTGCTTTGAAATAGGAGGTAATGGTCTATAGGAGGTCGGTTAATGAGTCAGTGATTCAAGAATTCATACACCTTAAAAAAAGGTTTTGATGATGATGAGGTATCGAGCCTCGAAAGAGGTAACATCTTGTGTCTTTCTGCTTTAAGATTTTTTTTAATGTACCTACGTTGTTTAATAGCCGCTTACCCCAAGTTCAAGCTCCAACAAGTTTCATAAAAATAATAGCCGCTTACGGTCGTCACCCAAGGTAACTCAATACCTTATCTAGAATCACATATACTCATTCTCGAGATTACCATGTATTAATTTCCCGATTGTCGTCATTTTAGGTGCATCCAAGCAAACAATGGGAAAACAAAGATGGCCGATACTGGTGTTGGATAATTTTTATCTTATAAGCTTCATAGCCTCAAAAAAGGGAAAACAAACACGGACGATACTTATGTTTTACTTCTTTTAGGCAGGTCAAAACAGTAAGGTACATATATAACGAATCTTTACCTAAGCCATTTTGCGACATCCGAATTAGTTTCTTGATTTTTTTTACTGTGATCAACATCTGATATATATGTGCAACATCTTACAGCTATTGTTTTGCGTAACTTGATTCATTGTTCTTTAATACATTCTTGCAGGCCTCCATCAGATTATAAGTTTTTATGGGAACAATTAAAGAGCTACTGGGGAAGCTAACCATGCCTGCCATCGAGGTATTCATCATTTTACAGTCTCTTTCTTTCCATAGCATATAAATTTTGAAGTTTACGACTGCAAAAAAACTGTATTTAACTACAATGATAGTCCCAACTCTTTTTTCCCATTTAACTTACATGTTTGTGTATGTGTGCAGGTTATGTTATACTTCAAAAAGTATTTCATTTAGATCTTGCCATGAGCCCAAATAAATATCAAGTTAACCTCGATTTAAGTTTGTGACGGCTTGCATTAGGTAACTAGCTCCCATAAATATATAACCTGCATATGTAACATGTTGATATGCATATAACCAACATAAGTTTGATTCTCCTTTTGTAATACAGCTTATAACCCTTTCTTTCTGATTCACTTGCAGCCAAAGCAAGATTTTCAAGGAGCAGAAGAATACTACTCGAGGGCTATCTTAGTGGATCCTAATGATGGAGAAATACTTTCACAATATGCAAAATTATTATGGGAGCTTCATCACGATGAAGACAGAGCTACAAGTTACTTTGAAAGAGCAGTCCAGGTAGCTTCTGAAAACAGGTGAGTGCTTTTAATGGTGTTTATTTTATTTTATTTTTATCATCAAACTAAAAGGTTCAAATCTAACTGGAGACTGTTTTCAGCCATGTTCATTAGTCGTGATAAACTTAGATAAGCACACAGGTCTTAGAATAAGCCGGAAAATCAAGGCTTATGAAATATAAGCCGAAATACAAATAAGCTCATAAGCCACAAACCCTGGGTGTTTGTTTGTTCAAGGACGCTGATATTANTTTTTTTTCTTTTTCATCTGTTTTTTTACGTTTTCGTTCGTTTTTTTAAATTATCATCCGTTTTTTTTTGTTTTTTTTCTGTTTTTTTCCGTTTTCGCCCATTCTTTTCCGTTTTTGTCTTTTGTTCTAACGTTTTCATACGTTTTTGTTCATTTTTTACATTTTCATACGTTTTTATCCACTCTTATCCGTTTTTATACGTTTTATACGGATAAGAATGGATAAAAACGTATGAAAATGTAAAAATGAACGAAAACGTATGAAAATGTTATAACAAAAGACAAAAACGTAAAAGAATGGGCGAAAACGTAAAAAAACAGACAAAAACAAAAAAAACGAATGATAATGTAAAAAAACGAACGAAAACGTTAAAAAACAAACGAAAACGAAAAAAACGGACAAAACGCAAAAAAACAGACGAAAACGAAAAAAAAAAACAGACGAAATTGAAAAAATGGACAAAAACGTAAAAAACCAGACGAAAACGAAAAAAATGGAGGAAAACCTAAAAAACAGACAAAAACGAAAAAAAACGGATGAAAACGTAAGAAAACAGAGGAAAATGCAAAAATACAGACGTAAACGAAAAAAAACGGATGAAAACGTAAAAAAACGGACAAAAACGTAAAAAAATAGACAAAAACGAAAAAAACGGATGAAAACGTAAGAAACGGAGGAAAATGTAAAAATACAGACGAAAACGAAAAAAAACGGATGAAAACGTAAAAAAATGAAGGGAAACGTAAAAATACAGACGAAACCGAAAAAAACGGTTAAAAATGGATAAAATGTAAAAAAATGGACGAAAGCGTATGAAAACGCTAGAACAACGGACAAAAACGTGAAAAAAAAGTAAAAAAACGGACGTAAACGTAAAAAAACATACGAAAACGAAAAAAAAGAGGAAAACGTAAAAAAACACACGAAAACGAAAAAAAACGGATGAAAACGTAAAAAAAAGGAGGAAAACATAAAAAAAAAGAGAGGAAAACGAAAAGAAACGGAGAAAAACGTAAAAAAACAGACGAAAACGTATTATAAAACGGAACTTACGAACGTATTAAAAAAAATTGCACCGTTCGTCCTTTTGGTTTGCGAAATGACTAGTATACCCTCATGGGACTTAAGGTGTAACAACACTTAACAAGCGTTAGTGGGGGAGGGACTAACGACGCCAAACGTTTGCCCGTTAAGGATGAACGGTGCAGTTTTTTTGGTCAAGGGACTAACGACGTCAGTCAACGCAAACCACAAGGACGAATGGTGTAATTTACTCTTAGGCTTATCATGTATGCTTTTTATGTTTAAGTAAAGTCATAAATATGGATTTTAAACGGTTTCAAGTTTTTATCATAAATAGGAGACACAATGGAGAATATTTGGTCTCAAATTTTAATCATAAGTTTGGCCTCAGTAATCATAGTGGGAATCCCATGGTTTTATTGATTATGCAAATTTTTAATAGTCTTATTGATTATGAGGAACTGAAATCTTTCTTTCAAACTAATCATGCTAACGAATGGACTGATTATTTATATATGGATTATTACAACATGTGATGATTTTCTCCTCTGATGCTTTTTGTTTAAATTTCAATAATGAAAGTTTGGCTGTCTTTTGACTCTTGCAAACAAACAGATGTGGGTCATTTTGTTTTTGTCCTAAAAACATGTCTTGAAAATGCATTTTTCTATGGTTGTGATGAGTTTTCTTTTTATTTGATCTACTACATATGTTTATGGTTGGTAAGTGGATGATTTTCCTATCGTTTTTTTTTTCTTCTTCTTCTATATAAGTCTATCCATCAAGCACAATCTGAAGTGGGTTCTATCAAAACCAGCTATCATTCTTTTGTTGTATGGTGCTTTTCTATATGCCATTTTAAGGGTCTCATTGTTATTATGACATAATTTCAGGTTAGCCATTGGCAGTAACAAAGGATTCAAGTTAGTAGGATCCATGAAGTGGGCTACTATGCTTTTCTCGGTATAATGAGACGTAAGTAGACGGAAACGGGCATTGCAATAAATTTATGCATGTTTATGATTATTTCAGCATACTAATCGGAAAGAATTTGTAAGGTGCTTTGGCAACCATCCGAGGATAATCACTTGGTTTTTGATTCATCAGTTATTAAGTTCAAGTTGTATTGGATACTATTTGATATAAATTGTATATTTGCTTTACTTATACCGCGTGCAATGATCAATGATTCTCAGGTTTCACATCTTACTTCACTGTAATAACGACAAAATAAAATCAACATGTCACATAATTTTTAGTACCAAGTAGATTAACATATTAAAATTGCAAAAAAAGAAAGCCGTTATCTATTTTACTTACAAACAAAAGGAAATCTAACTTTGACCTAGCGCAAACTTTTTACATCAATGTTTCTATGTTAAAATCCTACCTAAATTCTCCGGCAACTACAACGCCCCGCCGGCGGGCCGGGGCCACACTCGTTATGTGATTATAGACCGTGCCTTCAATATATATGATTGAAAAAATATTGTGTGAGTTAAATTGTGATGCGTATGTTCACACTATGTATTAATATATTTTATGCATGGTTATTTTTTGTTTTACTAAGTGTCGGTTGTACATAGATAATAATGTTCAAATGTTAAGTAACTATTTGTTATATGTGCGAACTTTGCAAGTGTCATATGCGGTTAACCTTGTTCACCTTAACTATTTATGACTTTGATTATTAGTTGAACAATATTTGAAACTAAAACCTTTTTATCTAAGCTTGTTAATATGAAACGAATCATAACTTGCTATACTGTGGTATCAAGTTTTACATAATTATAGTTTCATTATGACATTGGCACCCCTTCATTATGACATTGGCACTATTAGATATACCTATGCATTACATATTTTCTGTTGTTGGCTTATGAACTTTAATTTGCCTTAGTTTAATGGCGTAAAGTCTAGTAACAATTAGCATCTAACCTCTACTTCATATGCATTGTATGGTTTGCTTACGCCGGTAATCGAATCTTGCATTCTTAGTTTATTACACATTGTCATATGTCTTGGAATTTCGACGCTAAAGCTTAGACATATGAAAATAAACACTAGGACATGATTAACAAAATAGGAATGTTGCTAAAAATACTGAAGGTATTAAATATTAGAATAAGATGTCTCCATTGATTTAAAATGGTGCGATTGAATTTGTTATGTGGCTTATTTATCATTTGAGTTTATTTGTTTGCATATAACACACTTACTTAATTGATTTATGAGCAGCTTCACAATATATATTATGTTTTATTTTTTTTAATAATGCTATAGGCTAATGTGAGTATTATATGAAAGCTGCTTATTGTGTTCAAATCACAAGTTTGAATTTTGTTGGGACAAAATCAATCTTGTATGCACTATTTTCATTCTCACATACAGTTTGCCTTATGCTTTTTCTTTTTTTCTTTTTTGTTGGTACTCTATAATATTGTACGCTTCATAACATGAACCAAGACTACTTCTTTTTAGATGCTAAAAGTTAATTATATAAACATGATTTTGAGAAAATGATTGACATACAAAAAGTTGTGACTCTATGTTCCATTGAGTATGAAAATATTTTGTTCAATGTAAACATTGTAGTTACGAGCATGACTAATGTACATCTAATAGAATTTGATAAAAACCAAAGGCGCATGATAAAAATGATAGTGTGCAAAAGAGAAAGGTAGCATTGACAATATACATCATTATTATAAATATGAGCATAATGTTACTCTAAACATCAGAATTCATTGATCATTTTTCATGAATTATGGAAAATATGTAATTATTATGAATGTTGAAACATTAATGTGAAGTTTGCCTAGAATAATGGATATAAGAATACAATATCACAGTTGACTCTGATTGTGCCTTTGATTTTGACACTTAGGCGTGCTTTGCTTATTATGTGAAAGATGTGTTTGTTGTTTGATAATGTTATATGCCAATGAGCTTTATATTGAACTATATGAAAGCCATAAAAGAGCTTATAAGATTTTGATTGGAGAAATGTGATGTTGTATTAAAATCTCCATATTATTTGAGGTTTACATAGAAAGTGCAATCTAAGCACATGTGGTCATAAACTAGAGTTTATGAGCCATGATTATTTTATTGAGTGGCATGACCGGTTAGACCATCCCGGGTCAATGATGATGCGAATATATAGAAGAACCATAAGTTTCTTCAAAGATGGATTTGATTGTTCTCATTGGAAGTTAATTGTTCATCTATCACCACCAAATTAAAAAAAAAGATTTTGTCCTATAAAGTTTTGGAAAGAATATAAAGGGGATGTATGTAGGCCTATACATCTGCCATGTGGATCATTTTGAGTTTTAAAATCGATGCATCGTCAAAATGATCATCAAAGATGCAACTTAAGGTTAGTGTGATTAATGGCTCGTCTTATAAAATGCGAGCATGTTTTTCCAGATTATATCATTGGAAAGGGTGGTGAATACTTCCATATATTGGGCGATTATTGGAATAAGTGTTGAACTTTATGTAGCCCAAGTTCATACGTGAATTGCTTTTGTTGAAACGTTCATAAAACGTCTTCAGTTGATTGCAAAGCCAATAATTATGAGAACAAAAGTTTTAGATTATGGGGCATGTTATAACATATAAATTCACATCTTGCCAATAATTTATAATGACTCCTCCCTATTAGAATGGTTTTGGTCACGAACCATATGTTTCCCATATAAGAATTTTGTAATTGTGCGGTATATGTTTCTTGTAAATCCACCACAACGCACAATAATGGGATGTTGAAATGGATAATTCATTTAGGGGGAGAGAATGAGCAGCAAGGGATATGGAATGAATTATGATATAAATGTTGATCCTCACAGTAATGAATATGAACTTTAAGTTAAAGGGACAATTTATATTCCAGATCTAGTAATTACCAGCATGTCTGTGACCTAAAAAAGTGACTAGATAATATAAATGCTGCTAACGCTCCAATTAAAATGTCTGTCCCAAAAGTACAACCAATAAATGGTAGTAAGTCTATGGCACGGCTGCAGCGTGATAGACAAATCGATTCCAAATAAAAGTCCTTGAATGATTAGATAAAATAGAGCAAGAAAATGAAGATGGTCAAATCGAGGTAATAAGACCCCATAATAGTCAAGAGGCACTAGACATAAAGGTTATTGAAAAACCCCGGGTACATTAAAAACTATGAGATCTCAATAAATGATATATAATGTCTAGCAAAGTATGGAATTGAAAAGAATTCAATCGACGTCGATAGTACTATTATATATGATTCTGTAAATAAATAAGATAGCGCTACAATCATGGTGAGGATCATGGAAGCATATCTGCAGGAAGTGCATATGTATAAATGAATGGCCAAAAGAGGTAAAGACGCAAAGAGCCAATGAATTATTAAAGTCTCTTATGACGAGACATGGTTACTGGGACTTGAAGTCCGTACATATGAATTATTGGATATGCATTGGTCTTTATGAGAAAATGAAATGAAATTATGCATAGGTACAAGTGATGGCACACGTAAATTTTCTCAAAGACTTGTAAATGATCATGGAGATGCATGTTCACATGTGGTGGATCCAATAATGTAGTTTAATATTATATAAGTCTGGAAATATAAGAAATAAGTATGCGTCTAACATAATAATATAAGAGCTTGTTTGATGTTGAGATTTCTTAAGGAATATAAAATGCATAAATCATGTGTTATGATTTAAAATTCTCGAGAATACTAATTGATCAAATTGAACAAATCAATGGAATGGAATAATGTAAATGTTTCGATATCTTTATGGTACAGAAAATGTGGGTTTATATTTTACTAACCCATCAAAACAAGTTTAATTTGTTTTACATATGCAGAATATATGTGTGGTCCTAACAGTGGTCGGTCTTAAAGTGGATACATACTCATGAGTGACGGTAGTGAAATTTCATGGCGTTCGGCCAATCAAACTATCGCGGATAGTTCATCCAACCATTTAGAAATTCTAGGAAGGAGGTACCAACAGTTTTGCATGAAGATAATGTAGCATGCATTACTTGATTCAAGGAAGGTTACATCAAAGGCGTCAAGACAAAACATATTTTGCCAAATTTCTTTTCCAATCATGACTTACAAAAGAATGGTGATATTATTGTTCAACAAGTTCATTCAAGTGACAATTTGGCGGATCTATTTACCAAGGCGCTTCTACCTCAACATTTAGGACATTGAACCACAACATTGGAATCACCTACTCAAAGAGCGCAAGTGATGTAGTCATCAGATGGAGATAATACGCGCTGCACTCTTTTTCCCTTATTCATGGTTTTGTCCCACTGGGTTTTCCTGACAAGGTTTTTAATGAGGCAACATTTTCTAAGCGTATTAACAATATGGACATCCAAGAAGGAGTGTTATGGATAATTATTAGTGGATGTCCATATAACCCAAAAGAGGCCCACGACGTAGTTAGCTATTAGGGTTTTTACCCTACTGTTTATCTTATATATACCCCATGTATCTCCGACATTATAGATTAATTCAAGAAAGACTATCTTCTTAATATGTCTGGCTGTGGAGGGGGAGGTTTTATAAGGCTTTTGTAGACAGATGAAACAAGGAATTTAGTGGACCCCATTTCTAAAACAAATAATATAAAATTGGTGGACCCCATAAACCCTTCCCACACAGCAAAAAGTAAACACAACCTTACTCTTAGGTCCTCAGCAAAGAGGGAAATGAAGCAACCATGTTCGAGTGGGCTCCCTAGCCTTAGGCACGCGGGTCGCCCTTTAATGTCCTTTGCTTTTGTTTCATCGGGGTATCATATAGAGTTTGCATTTCAACCATGACATCCCGATCTGGGCATAATTTTTAACATTATCACCCATTTGTTTAATAAAAATTAGATCAATAATTTGTTACCTAATTAAATTATTAATCATAAACCTTAAAGCTAAATCATATATTGACTTTGGGAAATTTCATATAGATCGGATGAAATCACATGCATTCGGTTGAATTATTGGCACGTTTACAACAAACTTACATGTACATCGAATTTCAGAAAACAATACAAGGTACAAATGTAAACACAAGTTTCAGGAACAATACAAGTACAAATGTAAACATTAGAAATCAAAGCAATTATCGTTAATTCTTTTCAACGTAGTATGCAGTCGGGTTGACGTCCTTGAACCTCCTTCCAACCAAACTGATTCCCACAACGTCTTGTTGATTACCCGGAGTAGTATTAGCAGATTTTTCATCTACTTTAGATTGATTTTGTGGACCTATGCCGGTGAATCCAGGAGCTGGGTTATAACTAGTACTAGTAGTTTTATAATTTAAGATGGCTCCGGATGGGTTATCATGAACAACAACTTCCATACCTGGAGCTGCTTTAACTATAGATTTATCAGTTAAACCCAACCCACTGGCGCCACTAGCTACCGAGTTTGATCCCTTGGTTTCATAGTCCGGAGGTGGAGCATCAACCTTATACATGTTTTGTGTCGTGCGTTGTTGGCTATAGGAGTACGTGTAACTCGTATCCTTTCGGCCTTCAAATTCTGGAGATGGTGTCCACTGGGCATCGTATTCACCGCTGACAATGCTCGCGTGGTTATTGGTTGGAAAATCTGGAGCTGAACTCATTTTGATCAAGATGAAGAGAGTTTAATTTCCGATGGAATGTTTTAGTACATAAGTTAGATGATGTTTATATGGAGACTTAAGAAGGATGAATAAAAAAAGACTAAGAAAAGACCATAAAGGGGAGGAGTTCGATGACTTGTTCTTGGTAAGTTTTACATCTCAAAACAAAGGGAGGTGATTTGCACATCAAATAAATTGATGGGGACACCGCAATTATGCACATAATATGCATTATGGTGTAATATTGCGATGTCCCCATCAATTTATTTGGTGTGCAAATCACCTCCCCAAAACAAATAAATACACAAAATGCCCTTTGTGTTCACACTTTCGCAATTGGAAAGAAACAAGATCCTTTCAATTTTTCTAGGACCCTCTTATTCTTTTTTCATGGTTGCTTAACGTCAAATTTATTTGGCCCTTTCTGCATTAATACAAAACCAAAATGTTGCAAAACATCAAATGTGAAAATACCCTTTCCCCCATTTGCAGCAAGCAGAGAAGCAACAAAATCATGTAAATTCACAGAAATAAATGAGCTCAAATGTACTTTTTTTCTTAAAGGTTTGGAACCTTTTTAAATTTTTAAAGACATGATATCCTTATATAAGCTCACCCCTCCTCAAATAAGCAACAAAGTCCAGGTTACTTAAAAACACCTCATATAAGCTTATAAGACTAGAGACCAAGGGAACACAATATTCACCTTACACATCAATGTCATGTCATATTTCTCTCTCCTCTCACTTCCCCTCACACTCACTCACTTATTTGTGGACAAGGTCACATTTTATGGTCACCTTAACTCCCAATCTTTTTAATACTTACAAAATTAAAAACGTAAACGTAAAAATATAAAAACGTCAACATTCAAATTTAAAAACACAATGTACGAAATTAAAACGTTGCATAAACTTGTTGGAATAAAAATAGTACATAGATTTAAAACATAACATAAAGATTAAATAAATATTACATAGAATACGATACGATACGAAAAAATCATACGATAGGAAATACGTAAATATATCCTAATCTAAATGCTCCCCGCATGCAGAATCATACTCTGGAGACTCCACGTACCCAAATTCCTCAATGTACAGCGCCTGTTCTACTTCTTCTTTCCCGAGTTTCTCCTCCCACTCTTGTGGAAGCCATGCTTGTTCTGCTTCGGCTTCTCTTAAGGCCTCTTCGCCACACATAATTTCATACTGCTGTTTTGCAGTTAAGCCAAAAGGATTAACGGCCTCGTCTTTATAACCCGTAAATTGATGATGTTATTGCTCAACAAATCCATGCGCATCAGGGATGAAGTTGATGCACCTAGCCCAAGTTGATTCGGCCGTTGTGATACCGAACCAACAGTTTTGTTTTCTTCATAACTCCAACGAATTTTGTTGGAGATGTTCTCTTGTATCTGTGAAACACACATCCACAACATTTCACTAATGGTGTTATCTTTTCTGGCTTCTTCGCTCAAAAATCAGCCGATCACAGCTTGTCTTTCTAGCGAAATGTCTTTGCACTTCACGTATCGTTGTCTCAAACGTTCTTTCTTTGCCTTTGCGAGCTCAAAGAGATTGATAACTTCGATAATAGCCTTTTGTCGAGCCGCATCTTCTTGCTCACAATAAGCTTGCATTTCTTCTACGGAATGGGGGAGACGACAATCCATATTAGAAGTTTAGATGTTTTTTTAATGTTAGTATAAAATAGTGGAGTTATGTTTAAAAATTGTTAAAAAATGATGAATTAGTGGGTAAACGGTTATATTTATGCTTGGGCCCATTTTTTTTTCAAACAAAACTAGGTGAACTGGTCACTTTAAGTTTTCTTGGGTTTGGGAATTGGCGCGTGACTTTTTCTGTGGCCAGGGGTTCGCGCGTGAATTGCATGTTCACCTTGATGGTGTCACGCCTTTGCCTTCGAGTCTAAGCCCAAACATATAAAGTTTGTCAAACACTTAAAGATTTACGTTGTTAAGGTCATGACTGTATAGTCAGTAACATATGATCGGGATAAAAGATTTACGGTATTTTTGTGTGACTTTTTATTTGTATGAAAGACTAGTTGTGTGACGAGGTTCGTCTTTGCAAGCTACACAAATCTGGATCTTAGTTAGACTTGCTACTCAAATGTCATTGTTTGTTTTATGTTATTTAAGGTTGTAATGTATATAAAAAATTTGTTGCATGAAATGGTAGATTGACTAGGAAAAAAGGAAGCTACTTGAGTGCATTTTGGTAAGCAAATTACATTTTGATGGAAGTATAAGAAGTTCTGAAATAGGATCTTTGGATGAATTTACTGCAATTATGTTAGGGTGTCTAGTTTTAAAAAGGCTAATTAATAATAATTATCAAAGACTAAAATATATTTACCTTTTGTAATTTGTGTATTCCGCACCTATTTCAACAATAATAGAAAGGTTTGTAGAGTGCGTATCGTGAAACAAAAGCAAAAGTAAGAATGGGTTGGAGCATGTGCGGTGTGAGTTTCGGTTGGGCTTAAGCTTGAAAATATGCATTAGAGGGACAGTGGTGGCTTGTTGACAGGATGTTGTTTGTTGTTTGTATGTGTTTGTAGAAGATGTGTAAAGGAGTAACTTGAGAGGTTTTTGTACTGTTTGATGTTTATGAAGGAGTGAGCCATTAATGATATTGGAGTGTAAGATTTTTATAAGCAAAGTAAGAAGCACAATAAATGTACAACCTACATCATCACCAACCAAAACCTAAAAGCTTTTAAAAAGCTCAACATTAATGTCTTGGCTGCATACGTTGTATACTAGCTTTTGGTGAATGTTTTGAAGTAATGAGAGTAGTGATTGTCAAAGGAAATGAAAACGTGTTTTTAGGTTGAGAATTTTCAATTTGTGATAATGGAAGAACTCGAATAATGACATTGTATTTAGTTTGAGCTCGAGCTACTAGAGTAGATTTTGAGTCAAGTTCCAGCTCCAAATTACCCGGGTCGTGTGGCTCATAGTCGTATTAAGCTTAGGTTAAATTAAATATTTACCTTTTCGCATACATATAGTTACTCAAAGCCATTCACTAGTGGAAAAAGGAACGCTTCAACTAGAAACCGTTCCAAAAAATGCGTTCCAAATAATACTTTTTGTAGTAGTGATTACTATTTAAAGTAATAGCGACTTGCCCATGCAATGTTGCGGTTTAAGAGAGCTAGAAAGTAATGGTGGCTACTGGTGTTTAGAGGTGATAGCGAGAAGACATGAATAACTTCACCTTTTAGTGATGCATAACAATCAAATACCATGAAATCGTAATTTTGTTCTGGCCAGGTTGGAGCACATCATCTTTTTTCACATCACCTTCACAGATTTTATTTTTATCTCTCGACTGTGAAAGTGAACGAATGGCTCAGGAATCGATGGTTCCAAACAGATTCGTGGAGTTGCATTACGGATTATCATAGAAAGAACAAAAGGAGTAGTATTATAAAATGATTGAACTTAAAAGACAGACCTCAAAAAAAATCTACTTGATAAAAAATTTACCCGGTAATAAATGTAATATAAAATGAGCCAATACACTAGCTTTGTGTGCCGCTTTGTGTTCACACTTGACACACGCTTTGAATGATTTCATTGGTGTTCCTTTAATTTTTTGGTAAAGGGTTTATACCCGGTGATTGGTGTTCCTTTTATTTATATCTATACTACATATAAAAGGTTTATACAATTTTTTTTAGTTAATTACATAAATCGTCCTTGTGGTTTACTGATTTTTACGGATCTTGTCCCTGTACTTTTTTTTAAGCGGGTTTGGTCCCTGTGGTTTTAGATTTTTACGGATCCGGTCCAAATTTTGACCTAACACCTAACGATCGTTAAAAAGGACCTAACTTGTAACGTGAGGGCTAACCTTGTAATTTGGGTTTTCCCTCTCAAAATACAAACCACAAGGACGATTCATGTAATTTACTCTTAAGAAAAAAAAAAGAAAAAGAAAAAAAAAAAAAAACTTGATATGAAATTTTTTAAATTTAAATAAAAAAATTTGATTTTACAAAAAAAATGTAATTTTAATTTAATAAAATTTTATACATTTTTTTTAAGTGTTATTATAGGAAATTTTTAAAATTTTATTATTATAAAAATTTTAATAAAAAAAGTAAAATTAAATTTAGGCTTATGCACTAAACGCTTTTGTACGTTTTTAATTTTATTAAAAAAATAAAAATTTTATTATTATATAAAAGTTTAATAATATGTTTTCATTAGTTTTTATACGTTTTTGTACGCCTTTTTACGATTTTTGTACGTTTTTATACCATTTTTTTGGTCCCTTTTGGACGTTATTATACGTTTTATCCTTTTTATACGTATCATCCATAAGAAAATGTATGAAAATAATGTACAAAAACGGATGAAAACGTCCAGAAACGAAAAAAAATNAACGCTTTTGTACGTTTTTAATTTTATTAAAAAAATAAAAATTTATTATTATATAAAAGTTTAATAATATGTTTTCATTAGTTTTTATACGTTTTTCTACGCCTTTTTACGATTTTTGTACGTTTTTATACCATTTTTTTGGTCCCTTTTGGACGTTATTATACGTTTTATCCTTTTTATACGTATCATCCATAAGAAAATGTATGAAAATAATGTACAAAAACGGATGAAAACGTCCAGAAACGAAAAAAAATCATAGAAAAACGTTCAAAAATCCTATAAAACATACAAATGTGTATCATCCATTTTTATACGTTTTCGTTCGTTTTTATATGTTTTATCCATTTTGATAAGTTTTCATACTTATAAAACGTATAATAAAGTCCAAAAAGGAAAAAAATTTGTATAAAACGTAAAAAAATCGTAAAAAACCGTACAAAAACGTAAAACTAATGAAAACGTATTACTAAAATTTTTATACTAATAAAATTTTCATTTTTTTAAATAAAATTAAAAACGTACAAAATCGTTTAGTACATAAGCCCAAATTTAATTTTACTTGTTTTATTAAAATTTTTTTATAATAATAAAATTTTAAAAATTTCCTATAATAAAACTAAAAAAAGTTTGTTATAAAAATTTTTAAATTAAAATTATGTTTTTTTAATAAAATTAAATAATTTTATTTAAATTTAAAAAATTTCGCATAACAAAACTAAAATAAGTTTTTTTTTTTTTTTTTTTTTTTTTTTTTTAGAGTAAATTACATGAATCGTCCTTATGGTTTGTATTTTGAGAAGGAAAACCCAAATTACAAGGTTAGCCCTCACGTTACAAGTTAGGTCCTTTTTAACGATCATTAGGAGTTGGGTCAAAATTTGGACAGGATCCGTAAAAATAAAAAACCACAGGGACCAAACCCGCTTAAAAAAAAAGCACAGGGACAAGATCCATAAAAATCAGCAAACCACAAGGACGATTTATGTAATTAACTCAAATTTTAAAATTCTTGGAAGACTTAAGTTATTTATTACAATTCTTTAAAATCAGCTGACTTTTTAATCTATCTATCACAACTCTTTAAAACTCTATAAGGACTTTATTCTATCAAAGAAATGTAAGTAATGATTTGATAAGTTGTATTCCATTGACTATATAAAGAAATGAAAATGAAAAATCATATCACACTCTACACAAAAAAACACACACAAATAATCTCATCTTACAACTAAAAAAACGTTCTCATCTTTCCCAATATCCCCGCCACCAGAACTTTCTCCACCATCAGAACTCACACCACCACCACCCGACTCAATGACCACAAAAACCAACTCACCATCGAAATCCACTTCCGTCGTCATCCCACCACCACAATAGCACCACCACCGATAGGAACCATCAGGACCCACGACCACCAAAAGGATTTTTCAAGTTTTAAGGTATTTTTTTGAGTTCTATAAGGATTTTTTTTATAATAATATATCTATAGATTTTATTTGTAGATCTATAGTTTTTTTTATAGATCTATGTATATTAACATTTTTGGTTTTTTTTGTAGTGTCGCCTCTTACCGCCGCTATTTTGCCAGAACAAGTCGTTGTCGCCGATGTCGTAGAAAAAGTTGTTGCCGCCATCGGAAATTGTTGCTATCCGCGGAAACTTTATTCTTTAAGTTTTTAATATTTGTTATAATGGTTATTGTATAAATTTTGTAATAGAATTTATTATATAATTTTTGTTATAAAGTTGATGGTTTAAATTTATTATGTAAATCTTGTTATTGCCGGAATTTGCAGCTGTCATCGCATGAGTTTCCCACGCTGCTGCTTGCTGCTACCGAAATATGTTGCTTTCATCGGTGAAAGTGCATTTTTTTTAGAGTTTGTTGTGTAATTTTTTTTTTCTAAGTTTATTTAAGTTTAGTTACAAAATTTAGAGTAACTTACACCATTAGTCCCTGTAAAAGGGCAGGATTTTATATGATATCAAAAAACGCGAAATCTTGCTTTTTAGTCCAGAATTTCAAAAATACTACGCCCCTGGTCCAATTTCTAACAATCGTTAGTTTTGGTCATTATCTTCAGTCACATGCTAAGCATATGAGGATGCATATGAGGGTAGGTTGGTCTTTTCAGTATTTTTGTCCTTTAATGCATTTTTTTGTCTTTTATTAATTAGTTTTTTATTTTTTGTTTGTCCTATTTATAAGTGGGTCCCATGTTGAGAATTAAACAATAGTTAGTAGTGCCAAGCTTAAAGTTTCAACTGCTGAAGATTAACACTAGTAGTACTAACTGAGTTAGTAGCCAATACAAACACTTTGTACTACTTATAAGCTGAAGACATAGATAAAGAGGTGTAGTGTGATAAGTATAGAATATATTTAGTGTATATCTTATTTTGTTAGACTTATATGAATATCATGCACAATATACTTATCTTGTAAAGGACTCCTTGTGCCTATAAAAGGAGATCCTAGGTTAGGTTTATGTACGTATCTTTTGAGAAAGCTTCAAGGTTGATAATGATAAATTTGTGTTACACTTTTAGGGGGTCATTTAAGCCCCAAATCGTGATAGTATGATCAATTATTACCTCAAATCGTTTCTTTTGTCAATTTAGGTACTTTGGAGAAGAATTCTGGAAAATGGAGCATTTTGAACGTTTTTGGAGCAAAAAGTGAAGAAAACGACAAAGTCAAGAATCCAAGCTGGAAACAGTACCTGACAGCGTCAAAGGTTCAAGGTGACGCCGACACATGTTGATCAAGAGGTGGATAATCACTTTACACTTGACGCGCCAGAAAGAATTTTGGAGAATTACACGTGATGGCGTCACGTTATAAAACGTCAAGGCCGTCACGTGTTAACTTAAAGAGAGACGGCCCAGAGCACATTTGAACCAGACGGCGTCAAGAGTAGATCTAGGCAATCCGAGGAGATACATGGCGGCGACTTGACGGTGTCACGTCCCAAAAGGTGACGCCGTCAGCTTGTAAATTCTATATATATTTTTGGATTTTTCATTCATAAAAAGAGGAACTTTTGGTGTAACACACACATAAACCCTAGCTCGAATTTCAGACCTTTTCCAAGGGGTTTCATACCCTTTCTTTGCCCATGTTTAATTGAAGATAAGTTATCCTTTAATCATTCAATATGTCTATGTGTTGTTTGATTATCTTGTATGCTTTTCTTTCTATTAACATGCAAGCTTAGGTTTATTTGTGTTTGCTTAGATCTAATGAAACTTTGTTATTGATTATTGATTGTTGGTTTGTCATTGATTGTTGTGGGTGATTGATTCTACCGTTAGGCTTAAGAAAATTGGCTAATCTCCTATACGGTAACTTGCTTGAACGTCTTAAGAAACGTAATCGGATGTGTACTACGGTTTTATTGGTTGTATTAAATGCATAAGTAACTATTAATGAGGCCATGATAGGATACTAAACGTGTCGTCATAGGAAGAGATAGAAGCTTATAGAGTTGGGGAAGATCGTACACGGCCCCACAAATGGTATTAAGGAATGCAACCTTTCATCCACGCAATTGTGACAAACCAATTAATCAATAAAAGATAACTAGGGAGTAATGAAATCTAAGTAAACACATTTTTCTCCATATAAGAAGTTCCTACCATTTTATTTTCTTGTTATTTTATTTTAATTATTGAAGTAGTTATTTGGGTTAGTTGGCTAGCAACTAATTCCGCCCACTCTTCCAATACCCGAGATTTTTACTTGCTTTCCATAAACATAAAAATACAAAAAGAATCATTCCTCACCCTTAGACCTAGTTAGATTAGTTTCAATCCTAACGACACTATTCACCTAGAGAACGATCAATCCCCCGGTACTTGCCACTCACTATACTACATCGGTCAGGTATACTGCCTGGTGGGGATTGTAAGATTCTCAAGATCCCTTGAAAATAAAACTTTTTGCAAGGTTGCAAAACCACGCATCAAAGGTTGTAACCCTAGTGATAAACTAAGATCACTCGTATTATTGATAATAATATTGAAACTGTTTGTTTGGTTAAACTCTCTTGTTCATATACATTCATCACTGTTCCATACATACATAATCTTCTAAGTGTTTAGTAGTAAATTCCACGTGCTACTTTGCATGTACTCAAAGTATCTCTAACACAAGGCGTGTGTTTAGATCCTCTCAAGTGGTATCAGAGACAGGTTCTGATACTTTGAATTAGAAGATCCGAAAGAACTCAGTAGTATGAACTGGAACTAGACCAGGCCCATTGTTCTCCCGCAATGCGAAAGAATGCTTATTTTGAATCGTCAAAAGACCTCCTGAACAATGCGCTCGAAAAGAGCGTAAAAGAGGTTCTAGATAGACATAACCTTTTACCCTTACAAAGGAGATGGAGATGGAGAACTCTCAGAATACAACTGCTGATAAGTTGCCAATACTCAAAACAGAATGAGTTTGAGATGTGGAGACTAAGAATAGAGCAATACTTTATGGTTCAAGATTATGCTCTCTAGGATATTATTCTATATGGTAATTCATTCAAGCCAGGATTTACTGAAACAACAGTTGAAGGCAAGCCTGTTCACACACAGAATACTGGCCCTGCTACTAATGAAGAAAGGATACAGAAGAGGAATGATCAAAAGGCAAGGAATTTTCTTCTTATGACCATTCCTGGTGAACAGATGTTGTCTTTTAGCAAGTATCCTGATGCAAAAACTCTATTTGAAGAGATTTGTGCATAGTTTGGTAGAAATGAAGCTACCAAGAAGACCCAGAAGACATTGCTGAAACAAAGTTTTGAGAACTTTACCTCAAACAACAATGAAACACTCGATAGAATGTTTACAAGGCTGCAGAAGCTTGTCAGTCAGTTGGCTGTGTTTGGAGTTGAGATAGCTAAGGAAGATCTCAACATAAAGTTCTTAAGAAGTCTACCTGTAGAGTTCAATACTCATGTTGTTGTCTGGATGAATAAGCCAGACACTGAGACCATGAAACTCAATGATCTGTACAACAATTTCAAAATTGTTGAACGTAGCCTGAAGAAGTTTGGAAGCTTAGGTACTAGTTCTGGGAATATGGCCTTCTGTCATATCCCATAATTATCAAGTCAGAGGAGGTTGATGAAGATTAAGATGTTTCTACTACTAGCTTTAGTGTTTCTACTGCTAGTTCACAAAAGAATGTTACTGGACTTGGAGATTCAACATTCTATGCCTTCTTGACTAGTCAAACTAGTGGTTCTCCTCTAACTAATGAAGACCTTGAGCAGGTGGATGATGATGATTTAGAAGAGATGAATATCAAGTGGCAAGTTGCTCTACTGAGCATGAGGGCTAAGAAGTTTTGGCAGAGAACATGGAAGCAGATTACCATCAATGGTAATGAAACTGTTGGTTTTGATTAGAAGAAAGTGGAGTGTTTTAATTGTCACAAGTTAGAACACTTTGCAAGAGAGCGTCGAAAGCCAAGAAAGCAGGATAACAGGAGTACATGGTATAGACAAGACAAGAAGAAGGAAGTCACTATGGAAGAGCCAAAGGCTATGCTGGCTATTGGTGGTGTTAGCTATGATTGGAGCTTCATGACTGATGAAAAGGAAGCACCAACAGAGACAGCAATAGTGGCAACTGAGATTGCATTGATGGCATTTTCTGACTCAGAAGTAGATTCCATAAACAGTTGTGTTAAATCTTGTTCTGCTCTTAAAGCATATGTGACACTTAAAAAGAAATTTGATGATCAAATGATAGAGCTAAATCATACATATTATAATTTATCTAATTACAAAAGAGGTTTAGCAGTTCTAGAAGTACAGATTTTGCATTATAAAGAAAATGAGGCTAAGTTTTGTGATGATATAGCTGTGCTAAAAAGAGATTTAGATCATAAAAATACTGAGATAAGTATGCTTAGAGAAGAACTTGAAAAGTTCAAAAAGGCTAATGAAAATGTGAAAATAACAATTGATACATTAGCTTATGCCTTCGATGGAATTAATAAAATTTGGGAAGCTCAGGTAGTTAATAAAGCTAAGTTAGGTGTAGGTTATAAGTCTGTTCCTCCACCATACAGAGGTGTTCCTTCACCTTCAGGTATTGACCTAGCACACACAGGATTAGAGGAATTTCAAGAGCTTAAACTTGAATATGGTCCAAAGTCTACCGTGGTTCCTAACTTAGAAGAGGTGTTTGAGAGTGCTAGTGATTCTTCTCTTGTTGATGAAGTTGTGTCTGAGGATAAGAGTAAAGTAGAAACCACTGTTCCAAATGTAGTCAATGAAGAAACTGTTACACCTAGAAAACAAGTTAAACAACCTAGATCAACAGTTAAGTATGCTAAGTTGTATAGGTCTACAAACAGGTCTCCAGTTCTTAGGGGTAACCAGAGGAACTGGAACAATTTAAAATCTCAACAACTTGGTAATGGGCTTGTGATGTTTAATAAAGCATGTCATATTTGTGGTAGTTTTGAACATTTGCATGCTAATTGTAATTACCATCAGGGAAGAAGGATGGTATTTGAAAAAACAAGGGAGTCTGGGAACACAAACTCTAGGGTGAATGAAAACAATTTTTCAATAAATTCTCACCCTAATGTAAACAACAAAATGATCCCCAGAGCAGTTATGATGAAATCTGGCACCAAATCACTTTCTACTGCTAGACCAATTCATACTGCTAGACCAAAACCAACTGTTTCTTGTGCCAAATCAACAACAACTTTTACTAAGACAACACAGAAAACAGTAAACAGGCCTTTTTATCATAAAAATGTTGTTCCCAACATGATTTAGTTGCCTAAGGTGAAAAATACTAAGCCAACTGTTTGTACTGCTAGGTCAGTAGTTAGTACTGCTAGGTCTGTAAACACAAACAGGGCAACTGGGGGAAATGCTGTTAAGGCCTCAGCATGTTGGAAATGGATGCCCACCAAATCCAACAGTGCATCAATCAACTTAAAGAAATATAATTACATTGATGCACGAGGCAGATCCAAGTCAGTAATGTATTGGGTCCCCAAAGGAAACTAATTTCCTTTATTTCATGTGCAGGAACATCCTAAACCTAAAGAAGATGATCAAGGATACTCAAATAGTGGATGTTCAAGGCACATGATAGGCAACTTGTCATGCCTTTCAGACTTTACACCCCTGGATGGAGGATATGTTAGCTTTGGAGGAGGTGTTGCTGGTAAAATTTCTGGTAAAGGTACAATAAAAACTGGAAATTTAGACTTTAAAGATGTGTATTATATAAGAGAACTTAAGTACAATCTCTTTAGTGTCTCACAGATGTGTGACAAAAAGAAAAAAGTTCTTTTTATTGACAATCAATGTTTTGTCCTTTCTCCTGATTTTAAGTTACGTGATAAAAGTCAAGTATTACTTAAAATTCCTAGAAAGGGCAATCTATACAGTGTTGATATGAAGAACATTGTTCCTAAAGAGAAACTTACTTGTTTGCTTGCAAAAGCCATATTGGATAAGTCAATGTTATGGCATAGAAGACTTGGTCACATTAAGTTTAAAACCATTAATAAGATTGTAAAAGATGGTTTAGTAAGAGGCTTGCCTCAAAAACATTTTGAAAATGATCAAACATGTGTTGCATGCCTCAAGGGTATGCAACACAAAGCTTCTTGCAAGCCCAAGAACCTTTACTCTATTACCCACCCATTATATATGCTTCATATGGACTTGTTTGGTCCTACTTCTGTGAGTAGTATTCTTCATAAGAAATATTGTCTTGTTATCACTGATGATTATAGCAGGTTTACATGGGTCTTCTTTCTAGGATTTAACAATGAGACAGCTGGCATTCTTAAGACTTTCATTACAGAAGTAGAAACCCTAGTTAATAAGAAAGTAAAAGTCATCAGGTGTGACAATATGACAGAATTCAAGAATAGAGTTTTGGATGAATTTTGTAGGGTAAAAGGTATTAAAAGATAATTTAGTCTTGCTAGAACTCCTCAGCAAAATGGTGTTGCTGAGAGGAGAAATAGAACATTAATAGAAGCTGCTAGGACCATGTTAGCTGATTCAAAGCTACCCATGACTTTTTGGGCAGAAGTAGTTAATACTGCTTGTTATGTGCAAAACACGGTTTTAGTATTTCAATCTAAAAACAAGATCACCTTATGAACTCTTTAGAGGAAGAACTCCTCCTTTAGGTTTTCTTAGACCATCTGGGCTTCATGTTACCATTCTTAATACCTTAGACCATTTGGGTAAATTTGATGGAAAATCAAATGAGGGTTTCTTTGTTGGGTACTCTATAGTTAGTAAAGCTTTTAGGATATACAATTTAAGAACCAAGAAAGTATAGGAAAACCTGCATGTAG
Organism: Artemisia annua; assembly: GCA_014162995.1. NCBI lineage: Eukaryota > Viridiplantae > Streptophyta > Magnoliopsida > Asterales > Asteraceae > Artemisia > Artemisia annua. The sequence continues at coordinate 29,917 of LBNU01003351.1, forward strand.
AGTTTTTAGAGAATAAATCTAATATTGCAGGTGCTGGTCCAACACGGCTATTTGATCTTGATTCTTTAACCCATTCTATGAATTATGTACCAGTTGTTGCAGGTACAAATACTAATGATTTTGCATGTTCAGAAGAATATGTTGATGTTGATGAACCAAGCAGGGAGAAAGAAAATGCTCAAGATCATATACTGATGCCTATATAGGACACTTATACTAGAGACGATTCTACTTCAAAGAATGGTCATTTACAATCCTCTAATGAAGCTGGTTTCAACATCAGCGATAGCAGGTTTTCGCAAAAACTCTGGTCCAAAAATTTCCATAACAGACGTACAAAAATTTTCAAGGCATTGAGAGAAGTTTCTTGGTCCATTTGAAAATATTCATCAAGGGTGCAGGAACGGTGCTGTATACCAATTGACGAATTGCAGAGGTGGACTTCATCAACGGAGAAATGCTTGGTCTTCCGATGGGCATCAGCGGTATTAGCAAAGAATGGATTATGAAGACGTATTTCTTCAACTATCCATGTGAATGCCTTCAACTCATTCGAAACCTCTCCTTGAAAGTATCTTCTAAAACATCGGATTCGCACTACAATAAGCCTCTACTAAACAATCATGAGGACCAGAATAATCTCGGTTTACGTTTGTTCTCTTCGATCATTTTGGTTTTCGTCTATTAATAATAAACGACAACGCTTTGCTTAAAAACCTCATGTCTCGACTAATAACTTCTTGTTCTCCTTCTTCGTCGAACATTATTGTTTCGGAATTTATATCCTCCATAATAGGCTTTAATTTGTTTGAGTAGGTATGTAAAAAGAGTTTGAAAATAATGGTGAATTTGTGTTTGAAAATAGTGAAATTTTATGAAGTATTTATAGGTAAAATGAGGTAGTGGATTTTATTTTATTTTAATTTTATTTATTTATTTATGTATTTATTTATTTAATTGACAAAAGATATAACATATCTATTTTATTTGGGCTCACATTTCAGCGAGCCTTTCCAATTCTCTTGCCGGGTGATGCATGGTTGCCAATGGCTCACGCTACTCCCGCCTTAGATGCTAGAAATGAGGTGTCATTTGGCAAGACATATTTTTAGTTGGAAAACTTATACAGCACACATTAAAATAAGTATCTCTCAAAAATAGCATATTGTGGTCCATAAAGTATTTCTTTATGTATAATTGCATAGGATTCTTTTTTAATGTGAATTTTCTTTTGGAAAAACCAACCATACGCAAATCACATATTTTCATACTCATAGGCCACAAACTAAAAGTACCATAGACCATTAGACAGTCTTTGACCGAACCACAAAGTGGATTTGATTCGTACCCCTTTTCCCTCAAAATATTATCAATAAGTTCATAGAAACTTATCAAAATAGAATAAGACTAAGAGGGGTGGAGGCGACTTTGGTCGTGAGTGACCAAGTCACACTTGTGAGTTTCAAAATGGAAGATCCAGTCACGCGTGAGTGGAGCAAAAAAAGGGTCCGTATGGTGAGTCAGTCACTAAGCAATAAACGCATAAATGTGGGGCCCAAAGCTAAATATAACGTTTGCGTGTATATACAAATAAATAAATAAATTTCCACTACCCAATATTTTTACCTATAAATACCCAATAACTTCACCATTTCATACAAATCTTCTATATATTCTTACCTTTCACAACAAATATATTTCATTCCTACAAAAAATTGATATGGCTTTTTTGGTTCCATATACCATCTATGAAATCATAGCTTTAATTGATAAACTAATTGCGGAGGATAGAGCTCGTCAGCAAGCGTTATGTGAATTAGCCATGGAATTTGAAAAGGCATGCGAAGCGAAAGATAATATGTGACAAGCATACGAGAAATGCAATGACATTCCAGCTGAAAACAATGCTCTAATAGAGACTTTTCGGTTCCACATACCATCTATGTAATCATAGCTTTATTTGATAAACTAATTGCGGAGGATAGAGCTCGTCAGCAAGGCGTTATGTGAATTAGCCATGGAATTTGAAAAGGCATGCGAAGTGAAAGATAATATGTGACAAGCATACAAGAAATGCAATGACATTCCAGCTGAAAAAATGCTCAAATAGAGACTTTTCTAAACGAATAATCTACGAAGGATTACGAGATGCATAATGCGCTGTTTAGAAAGGCGGGAAAAGTAGAAAAGCAAATCGAGTGGAAGTTTATTTGGCTACATGAAAAATACACTTAGGACTATTATGTATTGTATTTTAAATTTCGCATCGTATCGTAATTTGTATTTTTTATTTTTAACATACGGGGGGTTTTTTTGAGGATCTTTATATGAAGCAGAATGAAATGCGGGAGGATATTTATATCTCCATCATTCATTTAAATCTGCTTCATTATAAATATCATCAAAAAAAATAATAATAAATAAAAAAACTTGTATGTGTTTTCGTTTTGGTATTGTAATTTAAAATTTCGTATTGGTAATGTTAAATTTTGTATNAAACATCGTATGTGTTTTCTTTTTGGTATTGTAATTTAAAATTTCGTATTGGTAAGTTAAATTTTGTATTGTAACTTTTATGTTTAAATAAATGAAAGTAATTTTACATTTTTGCAACATTAAAAAAAAAGAATGTAATTTTAACTTTTCAGCAGTTTCAAATTTAAAATTCAAAATGCTCCAACGGCTATTTTCCCCCTATAACTACCCAGTTACCATCATGCATTTTGTCACACAACTTCTTATCAAACTCTCTCAAGTATCACTTATTTTCACACAAACGCTATGGCTAACGAACCAGCTGAGGTGCAAAAGGCTATCCTTAGCCAAATATGCATCAAGCAAGAAAAAGAACTCAAGCTGATTAACAATTTGCTAGGTGAGATAACTCGTATTATGTTACAGAATCATGAACGTGGTCCAGAGGTCGAAATGTTGCGTTAGCTGCCTCAAGACCATCCAGCTATCAGCGTCGGTCTACAAACTGTACTAAGAACTGAGGAAACAAATGTTCATATCTCAATCGCCTTGAAAGAACTTAGGCAACAAGTTTTACAAGTCTGGGAGGAGAAGACAAATCTCATCAAGTATTACAGATCAATATAAAAGCTTGATAAGAACCATTGGATAATTTGTGCTTTCATATCATATCATCATTTGTGTTTTAAATTTTGTATCGTAGTATGTTGTGTTTTTTTGTCGTATTGTATTTTATTTTAATGAAGCAGTGTTTTAGTTTTAATTTCGTACGTGTATGTTTTTAATTTCGTATGATTACATTTAAGTTTACGTTTGCATTTACGTTTTTAGTTTATAAATAAAAAGTATTCAATTAAATAAAAAAGGGCTTTATGGTGAGTGGGAGTGACCAAATCGGAGTATGGTGAGTTGGAGTGAGTGAAAATAAGGGGAGAGAGAAAGCTGAGATAGCGCTGAGGTGGCGGTAATTGACTTACCACCACTGCTTTCAGCCTAATAGTGAAGAGTAAGCAATTATTTTTATGCGAGTACTTAGATGTACGATTTATCAATGCTTATTGTAAAGGAGGTGATTTGCACACTTTCTATTTTGATTGAAACACTCATTGTACAAGTATATAAAGCACATAATAAATAATGTATAATTATATAATGCACACAATTAAGTGTCCTAACTAAATAGATGAGTGTGCCAATCAATATTGTAAGGGTAAAGCTTAAACAAACAATATTCATATGTTTTTCTCCTTTATCAAAAGTATTCATAATTTTAGAACATTGGTTTACATAAATAGCAGTAAGATATTCAACCAAGTAGACACATGCATATGTTCAAAAACTAGTCACATGTGTGTATATATTACATAGGCAACAAAAGTGGCATCACAATGTAGGGCCGATCAACGGGTCAACCTCTCCTGAACCGATAAAACCACCCGACTTGAAAACTGACAAAGGAAAAAAAGTGAACCGAGAACCAAACCGAGAAATTGCTATCGAAATCAAAACAAAACCGAATAAGGTCGGTTCAATTTAACTATTTCGAATCGAAAAAACGTGTTTTGACCCGAACCGAACCGACAAAAACCAAAATAATTATACAAAACTGAAACCGCACCGAATAAGATCGGTTCTGTTTAGCCCTGTTTCGATTGGTTTGTCGGTTCGGGTGATTTTGCCCAGCACTATCACAATGCATGTAAGCATATTTTAAAGGACAATAGTGTTCATGCATGTACCATTTACACACGACTCGATGTGGGTTTGGTCGAGGTACGTATAACAAATCCTTTTATTTTTTGGGAGGTGATTTGCACACTCTCATATTTGATCGGGACACTCCAAAATATGCATTAAACAGTTATATTGTAAATATAAATTGCTTTAACTATTTATACATTGAGTGTTCAATCAAATTTGTGAGTGTATCAATCACTTTCTTTATTTTTTCCTTTCACTTTTACCAGACCACATCATGTAGAAAGTGAATTTTTCTTAGCCTAGTTTATACTAGTGATAAGGTAGTCTTGTCATTTTTATTCATCCGTGTATATAGATTTCATGGCGGTTCAAGGCAATTCATACATATATAGGTAGTGATGAGATAAAACTTACAAACCGAATTTGAGATTTTGACTTCGTCGGTTAGAACGAGAACATAAGACAAGAAAATGTAGCATCAAGCTGTTGTCCGGGCTTAAGACTTATACTTCATATCCGGGATTAAGACTTATACTTCCTATCCGAGGTTAAGACTTATACTTCGTGTTCAGGCTTAGACTTATACTTCGTGTCCGGGATTTAAGCCCCTTTCGAACTTAGATTCATTCCGGACTTGTTTTGTATGTCCTTTCCGGACCATATGTTATTGGTTAAAAAAAACATAAATTTTTTAATGAAAGACATGTGAGGATGCTATAACCCAAATACACTAAAGACTTAAATACCCACAAATAATGCAGATCGAAAAGTATACAAGTAAACCAAAAAAAAAAAATAAAAAAATGATACATCTAAACAGTGAAAAAGTTACCTTAAAAATTTGTGAAAATCGACAAATGATCATCTTCAACTTTCTATTCAAGCTTATTTTCTTTACATTTTCACCACTAAATACAACAAACGAATCAAATGAAAATTCAATATTATATTTAACAAAATCAGAAACATGATATAAACTTACAAATGACGAAGTATGTTGGAGTGAGGGAGTGACGTTAAAGTTGTTGTCGGCTCACTCGGTTTTTTTAATTTTGTGTGTGTTTTTAGAGGGAGTATGCTTTGATGTTTCCATAAGAAGAGGGGAAGAGTGGTTGAAATTTTCCTACCCGGCCACTTCTCATTGACTAAATTGATCGAGCCTTTTTAATTTACACAAACAAAACTTTTATTCATGAACTATTGAGGAATAGAAACATTTCCCTTTGGTAAATGTTAGTAAAGGTAAATTGCAAGTTTACAATACAAGCACAACATGAATTCAGAAACAATACAAGTACACACGCTAATTAACAATAGAAATCAAATCAATTCTCATTTTTCTTGACAGGGTTGACAGCCTTGAACTTCCTTCCTACATAACTGATTCCATCACAGTCTTGTGGATTAACCGGAGCAGCTGGGGTAGTATTAGTAGCATTATTTTTGGATTGATTTTCTCGAACCTGGCCGCTTATTCCAGGAGGTTTATCGTAACTAGTAGTTTGAGAACCCAAGCCAGGTTCAGATGTGTTTTTAGGTGCAATATCATCAAAACCTGGGCCTGATCCATACTCAGTTTTACCCGACATGCGGGTGACATTAACCTCTGAGTTCCCTCCTGGCCGTATATCCGTGTAAGACGGAAGTTGACCATTAGGCTCCTGATCAGGCCCACGACCATTTCCCAATATGCTGTTATTCTCCCTGGTTTCAAAGCCCGGGGCTGCGATTCCAACTTCACTGCTGATGTTGCTACTGTTCACAACTTCCGGAGCTGAACTCATGTTGATCAGGAAAAAGTCAACTTATAACATGGGGATGAGTCAATGACTTGTTCTTGTTCATTTATCATAAAAGAAATGTTATACTTTTGTTGGGTTAAGTTTTTAATTAAGTGGTTGAACACAAAATATATATTAATCGATGAGCTAAGGGCGCGTTTGGTTCAAAAAATTTAATTCATGGGTTTCTTAATTCCGTGAGCTTTCAAATATAGAGTGTTTAGAAACTTTTTGAAACCCAACATTACCCTTTTTAGCTTTAAACACCATCTTCAATTATTTATCAAGCACGATACTATATTACTGCTGAAACCAATAATCATTGTGCTTTTACAAACAATTACTAGTATATTCAACAGTCAATTATTACGACATTAAATTAATCATGTGAGTCTAGTTCATACAACAAACCAGTAATTTAACACTTCCACATCCAACACAAAAATCGCATGGAGAAATAAATTTAAATATAACAATCAAACTGGCAGTATTCAATTACATATAACAATCAAACAAAAAAATAGCATGGAAAAATAGAACAAAATAATTGGTACTAGTTGAATGGAAGCAAAAATACCCGGCTTGTTCGAAACTATTTTTTCTTTCCTATTGATTTGAGATGTCTTGTGCCGACCGAACAAGAGACAGTTCCCCATTGAAGAAGCTCATATCTGAATGTGGTAGACAGGATTGTGGGTATTATATTATTTGATGGGGGTATTAAAATGTCCTTTTGAACCATGCGAGATGTGTTCTTGTAGAATAACTTTCTTAAACTAAAAACAGTAAGACCAATCCTAAAGGTGACAAGTGGGATGAGAATAAGGGTAGTTTTGGTATTGAATTAATCAGTAATTTTGCACCATATTTAAATGTTTGCATATTCTTTAACGTGAAGCATGTATCTGCTTATTTTATACGAGTATTCTTTTAGCGTCATGTTTCATGACATCATCACCATTTTTTATGCATCGTCACCAATGAATCTCATACCCATCATACGTAAATGAAGAAATCATAATTTATCATCGACAACATCATAATATAAAAAATTCATCAACTTCTTTTTTCTATCATCATTCATCCGGTTTTTTTTTTTTTTTTTTTTTTTTTTTTTTTTTTTTTTTTTTTTTTTTTTTTTTTAAAATCATCATCTATATAGCATCATCGTTCATCTATCATCCATCGTCGCCATCCTCATCCATTAACTGCATATTTGTTAATCATCATTCTTGACGGCATTGTTCATCATCATCGCTGTCCATTCTGCATCTCCGGTCATCACCAGCTTCATTTTCTTCATTGTCATCATCGCCCATTCTGCATCGTCTTCACTTCCGGCATTCGTCAACTGCAGCATCATAGTCATCAATCATTAGCTTCACCATCGAACATCATCATCCTCATGATATTTACATTAAAACCCGAAAATATATAGAAACATGAACGAAAGAGACCAAATTAATGACAAATCCATATGAGAATCAATTTTGATTAGGTAAACTCTTTGACAAGCTAAAATTTGTTTATCATCACATCTGAACGGATTTGAAAATTTAATTAGGAATTAATCACTCGTGGATGATTCATTTTTTGATACTCGTATTTTAGATAGAGGGAGAAAAAAAGAGTTAATAATAGAAAAGATAAGGTTAAATTGCAAAAAAATGTTATTGTGGTTTTTCATTTTTTTTTTAAAATGTCCTTCAAAACTCTTAATTGCTAAAAATGTCCATGTGGTTTCTACTTTGTTGCGAATAATCTTTTTTAGCTAACGATCGTTACAAATCCCTGATAGTCAAAGTTCATGTGAAATGACTAATTTATCCTTTTCATCTTCCCACAATTACGTTCTTTTGTTTTCTTCAAAATATTGCAATCCCACCACCATCTTCTACCATCACACAACCACACACAACCACATCACCCAAAAAGCTAGCGATTATATGTCTATAAAGAACAGTTTCAAAAACGCAATATGTTGATAAGCCATCCTAAACACCCTGAAATTGTTTGTTTATTAAGCCTGTGTGGCTTATAGTCTGACTGTTTGATACTAATCGCAGTTTTGGTATTCAGAAATTGATACTAAGTCGTGTTTTAGGTCAGTAATATCAGTAAAAAAAATATAATATGCTGATAAGCAATGCCAAACATTCCTCCCAAATTTTATGTTTGTTCCGCCTCGATAGCTCATAGGTTGGTCATTCCTGATACTATAGTATGTTTTCAGTATTAATAACAGGTTCTAAGTAGCGTTATAGGACATAATCCTTTATACTTGTGCTTAGAGTTCCTTGTAAATACTAATTGTCATGTATCAGCGAAGTCAGTTTGTTCATAAGTGACCCTGACGAATTCTAAGACTTGAACATTTGCTGGAGCTGTTTGTTGAGTTTTCTTGACCTGTTCTCCAAGTAATCTTAGATTCATTTATGATGTCTCTGCTTTGACGTCTCATGGAGTTTCTCGCTGCTTATATTATTAGTAAGACTTCTATTTTTTTTAATGAGAAAGGTGTTCAGGGGCAGAGAGACATTTGTCTGATCTCAGTGTCCTTGATGATGCTCATATACTTGCCTTACTGTCTCTTCAGTGAGGCAAAGTACATGTTCAGTTCGTCTTTGATGTTCCCTGAAGCATGCTCTGATTTATAAGGGAGTGTGTGTGTTCACTGATTTTCTTAGTGAACGACTTAGCTATTTTATGTTCAAATATTTGTAAGGGACAATTTTGACAAATTTTTCCCTAAGATGTTTAAATGGTCTAGTGATAGTATGGAGATAACAGTTAAAATGTTGCTAGAAAAGTTTTATAGCCAGGAGTTTGAAATTTAAACGACCTCGATGCTGTTCGTATTAGATTTTTATGCGTTCTGGAGACGGTGCTTCTAGGACATAAGCTTAGGTATAGAGTGTCGGGATGGTGCTTTAGGTTAGTAGACAATTTAGATGCGTGGAACATATATCCGTGGGGTTCGTACGTATGGACCACATTGTAAGAGCAGTTAAAGGATGCAATAAAACTACGTTGGGAAGCGAACTCTGTCGCGGATCAGGATCCTAAAAAAGGTCCTCCAAGGTATCCATTGATGGGATTCATGTGGACCTTTAAGGTATGTCATATGTTAATTTTTAAGCTTTATGTTTACATGTAACGTTAATGATTTTAAACGTGTATTTATTTTTTTCCAGACGTGGATACTGGAGGCGTAATGAAAAATGAAAGCGGTATTCCCCCTATTCTATTTTCTAATAGACACGTTAGTTCAGCAGAGGAACGTGCCCACGAGGGCACTACCTTCCCACTTTTGATGTCCTGCGATTCTGCTAGTTTAGAAACTAAGGAGAAGGACAAGGGGCGCTAGTACATAGAGGCGTTGCAAAGGAGTGAAGAATCGTGAATGACTACCCTCAGAATAGTATACCTTCTAGTGATTCAACCTGAAGTTATAGACCCCTAGTTTTGGAGTTTTCGCCCCAACCTAGGTCTATTTCGGTTGTAGGTGTAACCAACCCGCTATTAAAGATATGGCATAAATAAATAATAGAAAAAAAATCTCTAGTTGTCTTACTGTGTACAGGAATTGTGTGTGATTGTAACTACCCGACCCCAAGGGAGGTCTGGTCTAATCGAAGTCAACTGACTCACATGGAATACGGGGTGAGTTTTCACCAACCTCGTCGCTTAAGTCTATAGGCTACTTACAGACTTATCTATAGAACGCGGTTGGATTCCTTGTCTCGTCCAACTCACCGGAAGATCGAAGAGCGACCTCTTTTCTAGGTTTTTTTTAGTGTGAAAACGGTACTGGCTTTGCCTTCGCTAAAGCGATGCGCATAAAAGAATGGTTTTCGTAGGAAAGATCTCTTAACTACCAAATGGAAACAGCAACTAACTATGGCTCTTGGTGGGCCCAGACAACATCCTAGGCGTATTTCTAGAAGGGGCGCTTATTTATTTTAAACATCAAACTGGTTACTATAGATCAGTTGCTTGGCGGTTTAAAAGAGGTTTTTAAGAAAACACATCGAGAACATCTTGTATATGGATGTGAGTTCTTATAAATTATGCACTGTAGTTTTTTGTACACTTTTAAAATATGTATTGATTATGTATTTAATATCGTTAATATTTTAAAGGTCAATCGACATAGGCCAAGGCTAACACCAAATGAAGTTGAGGCCGAAGCGGAGTGCTGGCATTTAAGTAAATCATTCTTTGATGGTCATATTAACGTACCACTAGTTATACCGCCGCCTAAAAACCAATATAGCCGCAACGATAATTTGTTAAAGTGACACGATAAGAAGATCAATTATATTTATGAGCTAAATTGGTTATGAAGTACCACATAATGGCTTTTCAAGCACCTTCCAACTAAGAAAAACTATTATATGCATATGATGTTTGATATATGTGTAGCACTATGCAAATTGGAGATTTACATTGACAACGTGTGACTTTTGTTCTAGCCAAACATATATGCCCAAATGAAACCTTGGCAAAAATGATGAATCATATGATAACAGACTACACAAGTGACAGTGAAGACGGAAAAAAAAGGCAACACAAACTGATTACGCTCTTAATCAAATGGTTGAATGGGCGGAACAAGAACACTTCGAGAAAGAGGAAGCTAAAGAAGTTCAATGTACTTGCAAGGCTGGATTAGAAGCATTGCTGAGAAGTGCGAAATCATAAACAATTACAAAGCTTAAATCATTTCCCTTATCAACTATTGTATTTTTTTTTCATATGTTTAGTTTTTAATTAATGTAATGAATTGTAATTTTATTTTCAATGATTCTTTTTTTTTTTTTTGCATTCATTTATTTTAACTTTCTAGAACTCAATTTGTGATTTAATTAGCTCCCTTTCAGACAAAATATCTCATTCATATTAACTTTATTTTGGCCACTATTTAGCTCTTTGCGAAGACCTCATCAAGGAGAACAAATTCCGCTAACCAACAAATTATCATTTTCAAGCTCAATTTATCACTCATGTGACTCAGTTTGCGACATGATATCTTATCCATATTAACTCCATTTTGGACAATCATTAGTTTGTTGCGAAGCCCTCATAAAAAATTTATACAACGTATACATATACTAAGATGTGTAGTTACTCCTCCCAAACTAACCAGTCAACCAGGTATGGTCAACAAGTCAAATATGAGAAAGGAGAGATCAATTTATGATCCGGTGCAAGCACAGTGTATTCCCGGGTCGTTATGTCCCAGCGAGATTGAAATTGTATTTTGGGAAACGTTTGATTGATTTAGTGATCGGGAAAGTAACCAGATAATATTTTGGATTAATTACACTAAGCAGATATAAATGAAAATCACACAGATAAGCAATATTAACAATAACTGAAAATCAGGTAAACCTAAAATGTATTTAAAATTAAAACAAAGGTAAACGCGTACTGAAAAAGTGGGAATTAAGCAAAAATAAACTAGAGGGGGTGAAAATGACTTTTTAGAAACTTAATATAAAAAGAAAATTTTATAAAAAAGAAAAACATTTTTTTGATTATTTTATTATTTAATATTAATTAAAAACTATTTAATTACTTATTATTAATATCTAAATTAAACTAAATATTATAAAATATTAAATTAAGCTAGAAAAATGCAAATTCACTTTCAAAAATTCTAAAATAACTTAAAAATAATTTAAAAACTAAAATTATAATTTTTTTTGTCTTTTTCTGAATTTAATATTAATTAGTTACTAATTATACCTTAATTAAACTAATTAACTAATTTAAATTACTAAAAATACCAAAATGACTTAGAAAATTATGAAAAATTTTAGAAAACTAATTAACCACTACAGGAATCCTAGAAAATTATAAAAAGTTTATAAAAATTATTATTTAACAATTTTACTAATTATTAACTTAATTACTAATTAAAATCTATTTAAACTAATTTAATTATGAAAAATAACAAATGAACTGTGAAAATTATGAAAAATTTCCTAAAAATATTTTATGATATATAAAGCCTAGGAAAAATATAAAAAGGGCGCTGTTGTTTAATAAAAATTGATAAAACTATTTATTATACTAATATTACTTAATTATTATTTAAATTAATATTAATTATGAAAAATACTGAATGAAAAGAGAAAAATCTTGAAAAATTACTAAAAATACTACAAGTAAGCAGGAACTTTGAAAAAGCTGAATAATAAGCCAAATGGCTTAAATAGAGGCTATCACTTTTTTAAAAGTGATGTTTTTGTGATTTTTCTTTTTGACAACTATTTAAACACTGAAAAATAAGCAACTTTTATGAAAACACTTTTTGTGAAACTCAAAATTAAGCAGTTTGGGAGCTTATGATTTTCACAGATTGCTTTTTGGCTTAAAAATGAGATTTATGGTGAAAATAAGTTACTAATAAGCCACACAAATGATCACAGAGGTTATATTAAGCTATAAACAAATGAGTTGAACACAAAATAAGCCAGAGAGATGGAAAAAGCACACTGAGTAAGCTATGAACAACAAATAAGCACTTATGCAAAAACCACAGACCAAACAACCCTTTTTGTGTAATCTGCAGGCCTAAGTGGGGCCCATAAATAAGCTCAGGGGTCAAAAAGGGCTTTTAACCCAATAAGCCAACCTGGAGGGCTTCTCAAAAAGCCAAGGGGCTTAAGCTAGGTCCCAGAAATGAGCTTTTTGTGAGCTTGTGAAGTTTGGTGAAAACATTGAGTACTCAGTGTACTCAGTGAGATGGGGTAATTTATGGACCAAGAAAAGCTAGGGGCAAAGGTTCACAATCCTAAAATAAGCACTGGACAATAGAGATGAGCCAACAAGCTTCCTAAAAAGCTAAAGGTTCAGGTCTAAAGCTCACAGATAAGCTCTATGGGAGCTTATGAAAATTGTGCCAAAGCTATGACACAGGGGAGGTCTATGCTCAAAAGGCCATCTTTGAGACTGCTTATTTATAAGCAAATGGTTTCCAAAATAAGATTTTCTTTTTGGAAAATGAAAACAAGCAACAAAACAACCAAGAAACGCAAATTTTATCTAAATCCAATTCCTAATGAACCCTATGCAAGATCTGGTAGTTTTATCCAATTTGACAGATGTGGAAATTTGACTTTTTGAGGAAAATACTGGAGTTTGACTTTTATGAGTTTTGACAGATCCTGGATCACTTATAATGTTGTAATAAGCTAAAATGAAACTATTTCAAGCAATGTAAACAAGTTTTAAGCCTAAATTTAGGATTTGGCCTCCTAAAATTCCTACAATTCCACAGTAAGGAGTTATAAAGGCTAATTTTGACTTTTTTACTTATGAACATTGAGATTATGCTATGACTACTCTAAATGACCCTTTAGAATTTTGTATACACAAGTATCAACCACTGAATTCCACAAGAGCTCAGTCAAACTTGCACATCCAAACACCACTTTAAAGACTGTTATGAGAAATTTAATGAGGCAAATCAAACATTCAAGCCATGAGACTGAAAACAAAGACCATATTATGATATAATAAGCACAGATGAACAGATAAACATCAATCACAACAACAATTACCCAAGATTATTACTTATGCTAATATGACAGTGAAATCAAGGATATTTAGCACAACAGAATCTAAATGAACAAGCACCTGATTTTAAGCAATAATATCACTAAGGTACACCTAAGAAACACAAAAGCACATGAAGAAGCAAGTATAAGCACAGGAACAGTGAAATGCTAAAAATAAAGAAATGGCTTACAAAATGCAATACAGCTTAGAACCAAGAACCAAGGACCAAAGAACACTCATATAGCTTCTCCACAGAACCACTAACCCAAGGCCATCCACAATTTACCCTGCTTCAGCCATCTTCATCATCTTCAAATAATTTTTTTATTTTTCACTGAATTTTTCTATTTTTTTTTTGTATTTTTGATTTTCACTACTAAAGTGATTTTTAATGGTTTCTAATAGCTTATAGAAGCTATATGGGAGCTTATATGAGCCTAAGATGTNTTATATCCAATTTGACAGATGTGGAAATTTGACTTTTTGAGGAAAACACTGGAGTTTGACTTTTATGAGTTTTGACAGATCCTGGATCACTTATAATGTTGTAATAAGCTAAAATGAAACTATTTCAAGCAATGTGAACAAGTTTTAAGCCTAAATTTAGGATTTGGCCTCCTAAAATTCCTACAGTTCCACAGTAAGGAGTTATAAAGGCTAATTTTGACTTTTTTACTTATGAACATTGAGATTATGCTATGACTACTCTAAATGACCCTTTAGAATTTTGTATACACAAGTATCAACCACTGAATTCCACAAGAGCTCAGTCAAACTTGCATATCCAAACACCACTTTAAAGACTGTTATGAGAAATTTAATGAGGCAAATCAAACATTCAAGCCATGAGACTGAAAACAAAGACCATATTATGATATAATAAGCACAGATGAACAGATAAACATCAATCACAACAACAATTACCCAAGATTATTACTTATGCTAATATGACAGTGAAATCAAGGATATTTAGCACAACAGAATCTAAATGAACAAGCACCTGATTTTAAGCAATAATATCACTAAGGTACACCTAAGAAACACAAAAGCACAGGAAGAAGCAAGTATAAGCACAGGAACAGTGAAATGCTAAAAATAAAGAAATGGCTTACAAAATGCAATACAGCTTAGAACCAAGGACCAAAGAACACTCATATAGGTTCTCCACAGAACCACTAACCCAAGGCCATCCACAATTTACCCTGCTTCAGCCATCTTCATCATCTTCAAATAAACTTTTTATTTTTCACTGAATTTTTCTATTTTTTTTTTTTGTATTTTTGATTTTAACTACTAAAGTGATTTTTAATGGTTTCTAATAGCTAATAGAAGCTATATGGGAGCTTATATGAGCCTAAGAGTCCATAACCACAACTACACACACCAATTTAGAAAGCATGAAATTTTGAGAAAAAAATGAGCATAAACTGAATTGAACTTGGAAACTTTAATTCATTGATTCAGAAAGGTTCAAATTACACTGAGATTACTAAAATTAAAATTTAGAAGCTAAAACATACACTAAGATTTAGAAAACTACTAATTCGACACTAATTTTACACTAATAAACTACACAGCCTTCATTCTTCATTCTGTAAAACCTCGCAAAAATCCATATAATTAAAAACGTTTAATTATATATTAATCTCTGTCATTATTTTAATCACCATTTTTACGGAAAAATTTGAAATTTTTCTTATTATATTAAATGGTCATGATTACGATAGTGCAAAATTCACCAAATGACAAGACAAGTTCTCGACACGTTTAACAAAAACTAAATAAGTCACTAATCCTACTTAACACTAATTACATACTAAATGGGCCTTTAATATTTATTAGCCCAATCGGCCCAAAAAAAAAGAGGTTTTTAAGAAAACACATCGAGAACATCTTGGATATGGATGTGAGTTCTTATAAATTATGCACTGTAGTTTTTTGTACACTTTTAAAATATGTATTGATTATGTATTTAATATCGTTAATATTTTAAAGGTCAATCAACATAGGCCAAGGCTAACACCAAATGAAGTTGAGGCCGAAGCGGAGTGCTGGCATTTAAGTAAATCATTCTTTGATGGTCATATTAACGTACCACTAGTTATACCGCCGCCTAAAAACCAATATAGCCGCAACGGTAATTTGTTAAAGTAACACGATAAGAAGATCAATTATATTTATGAGCTAAATTGGTTATGAAGTACCACATAATGGCTTTTCAAGCAACTTCCAACTAAGAAAAACTATTATATGCATATGATGTTTGATATATGTGTAGCACTATGCAAATTGGAGATTTACATTGACAACGTGTGACTTTTGTTCTAGCCAAACATATATGCCCAAATGAAACCTTGGCAAAAATGATGAATCATATGATAACAGACTACACAAGTGACAGTGAAGACGGAAAAAAAAGGCAACACACAAACTGATTACGCTCTTAATCAAATGGTTGAATGGGCGGAACAAGAACACTTCGAGAAAGAGGAAGCTAAAGAAGTTCAATGTACTTGCAAGGCTGGATTAGAAGCATTGCTGAGAAATACGAAATCATAAACAATTACAAAGCTTAAATCATTTCCCTTATCAACTATTGTATATTTTTTTTTCATATGTTTAGTTTTTAATTAATGTAATGAATTGTAATTTTATTTTCAATGATTCTTTTTTTTTTGCATTCATTTATTTTAACTTTCTAGAACTCAATTTGTGATTCAATTAGCTCCCTTTCAGACAAAATATCTCATTCATATTAACTTTATTTTGGCCACTATTTAGCTCTTTGCGAAGACCTCATCAAGGAGAACAAATTCCGCTAACCAACAAATTATCATTTTCAAGCTCAATTTGTCACTCATGTGACTCAGTTTGCGACATGATGTCTTATCCATATTAACTCCATTTTGGACAATCATTAGTTTAAAAATTTATTTTTTTTTTTTTGGGTAAAGGGATCTCCACCCTGGTAAAATATATTAACCAAATAAACTTTTAAAGTACAATGGAATGTGGCTGAGGTACCACATTAACCTCAAGCAAACGCTTGAACAACCACTAGAACATTTATGACATGCCATAAATGAACAACTAGCTACGAAAAACTAGAACAACCATGAAAGAAAAAACATGCACGAATCAACATCGCATATTACTTCCTCGA
>LBNU01003352.1:2320-16433 GCA_014162995.1 Artemisia annua
GCTTCTACTTGATTCTGGTATTCTATGTTGTATATTTTATTTCATTATTTTTAGTAAAAAAAAAAACTATCTTTGTTGTACATTTGTTTTCTGGTAATCAACTTACCATGATGTTGACTATTACATCAAACAGTTGGCTAGTCCAAAGGGTACAACTTTGGTAAAGACATGACAAATCTGTTGATAGCTGTAATAGTTTGCTCAAAACTATTGGGTACTCAACTCATCCATGCTTCACAGCTGAGAGTTGAATGGTTTTCAATTGACCATGGATTTTTCCTTTTGGATTCCAAATAATTGACTAGCCCACAAGGATATGGCTTGTGGTAAAGGCTGTGGAAATCCATATTTGGTAATCAATTCACCAAAGGTGATTTATTCAACCTAAGAATTGACTAGTCCTGAGCAAACGGCTACATGTAAAGACAACTCAAATCCGTTTATAGTTGATGATTTACTAAAAATCATATGGTTATCAGTGTACCATAGTTTTCGAACTTAAACATTTGGCTACTCCAGTAGTGATGGCTATTGGTAAAGAGACATCAAATCCATTATTTTCAATGATTCACCTCTCACAGGAGTTAACACACCTGGATGTGATGAGAATAGTATGAAACTAATATGTTTTTGATGTACATTATGTCATTTGTTGCTGCAAAGATCTGGAGTATACAGTTTGGTCACTCATAGAGATGTAGATATTTTGATTTTTTGCTGCTGATGTTCGATTTCAATCCTCTTATTCTGCAAATGTTAAGATCTATCAAGAATCTTGAACTTAACCAGGTCAAATTCAAGATTAGGGGAGGATTGTTGGGAATTATACTAAGTAAGAATTCTGCTGATGGATTCTGCTGAAGAGCTGGAATCTGCTGAAGATAACTTTCTGCGGAAGAATAGTTTCTGCGTAGTGTGTTTCTGCGGATATAGATAAACCGCGTATTTTGTAATTTAGTTAGTATATGCATGAGTTTTATTAGGAGAAGATAATGCATATCTTTTATAGTTTATAGATTATACGTTTCTTGTGAAACGGTTTAGGGTTAGGGTTCCTTGTCTATAAAAGGAACATCTTTTTATATTTTATGTACGAGTTTGAAAAACAAGTTTTTAGCTTTTATAAAAGATCCATAGAGGATCAAAGAGTTCTTAGTATTCTGTGTTATTACTTGTGTTTGTTTCCGCTTTAGAATACAAGTATTGGAGACTTTCTATTAGTGTGTTTGTGATTACATAAACATTGCTAACGATTCACGAGTGCTCAAAGATCTATCAAGGTCTTAGTTTCAACATGATAAAATTGGTATGTTGAGCTGCATGGAAATTTGGTTAGTAATAAACATACCAGCACTTACAAGTTCAGACTTCGAGATCGTCAACAGCATATTGTGAAGACTTTCTCTAATCCTTACCAAGGCCGTTCCTAATCGGATGCCCCCGAAAGGGCTTTCACTGACATACCGAAGTACACCAACGATTAGGTGAGTCGCTGGAGATCACCCCACGACTGTAGACCTTTTGGAACACCACCGCGAACACTAAGCGTAATCCACGAGAGATTACCGAAGTGACCTGCTGTCAGGGCTGTTTGATGTTAACCCTGGCAGGAATTTCCACTCAATCACTGGGAAATACATATGTATATTCCCTCACAAGTGTTCTTGGCAGATTGCTAAGATCTGCGTTGGACTCAAAATATTACAGTTGGTGTTCTTAATGTTGAACAACCAGTGTAGAAGTATCAAGTGTTCCTATGAGATCTTTTGATGTATCTCGTGGCTCTAGACTCGATAAGTGTATTATTTGGTCGTCGGAGACTAGAGCGGTGTCTCCTGTTTCAATATCAACATAGCTCGTAATGAGCGGTCGATAGATTATGCAGGGTTCCCCGTGAGAATGAAACAAGCTCTTTTGAGAGAACTTGAGTGGTTAGAAGGTTTAGTGCAGTGCGTCATTGGGTCCATGACATCTTGTCTTCAATACTGATGTTACCTTAGTAACAATCAGTAGTATATGAATTGAACCCGGTTTCTGCCCTAAGGTTGAATAGTGGGAGGGCTATTTCTTTTCACCCTTTCTCATTTCATTTCTTTTTAACTCTTCAACCCCTTCAGTGCTTACCGAGACTTCATTACTAGAACCCTGTTGGGTTTGTTCCAGTCCTAGCTCAATCTCAGTCGGCACTCTTCCCTTTCTCACTTTTCTCCTTTTTTCAATCAATCCAAAGGACTTCTATTCTATTTATTGGATTGTCCCTGGGAAGATCCCTGCGGTTCTGGTGGATCATGGGAGCTCATACCTAACCTTACCATCCTTATAACTCCATGCATTAAAGTAAATTGGTCGGTCTTTTGGTATCTTTCCACAATCGCCATTAAACCAAATCTTTGAAAATTCTCTCAAAGTGTTTATGATTAAGAAACACATTTTGTTTACACTTTGAGAGTTTTGTAACTTTTCAAATGCTCCCCCTTAACATGTGCTCATAGGTTTTAGATAGAAATTTGCACATGTCGGGGTGAGTTGCACTTTTGAATTGATCCACTCTTAATAGACATATACCCTAGGGACACGTTTACGTTGCTTAGTTAAAGGGATCCATTATCAGCTTTTAGGTGATAACTAGCCCTAATAACTAACTTGAAGTTGTTAACATTCCTTAAAAAGGAAGTTAGACCCGTCAAAGTAAACATCTAAGAAGAGCTTCTCGAAACGGTACATTCTACTTGGATAAATCCTTTCGAATTCTAACGTTTGTGTTTCGTCAATTCATGAGTCAAATCTGAGCCATGCTCAATTGAGATGCCAAAACTTTTTATTCATCACAAACCATTTTGCTCCCCCTCAATATGTGCATTGATTCAATTTAAAGTTTAAAAATCAAAAAAAATTTAGCACATACGGGAGAGCGTACATTTTAGTCCAAAAGCATCACATTTTATATCAGATTTCATATTTAAATCACATTCTCTCCCCCGATCAGAAAATTTCAAATCATTTGAGATTTTGTGATCCCAATTGATTTAAATGAGTTCTGAAAAAACTGGGAGAAAATGTGGTAAAATTTTAACATGTACTGATTTTGAGATACCTTTTCACTGCTGCTGGTGCACAAAGTTTTTAAAGGTGCTGATGAGTGTGTAAATACTCATCATTTTTGTCTTATATAAACTGCCAAAACATCCAAAAACACCCAAATATGCATCAAAATACTAAAAATATCCCAGGGTTGTGTTTTATATGTTTTAGATGCAAAATGTTTGAAAACAAATGAAAACCGAACAAAGTTTGCACAATTGGCAGTTTCAGTCCCTCAACTTTCAAAACTTGTCAAATCTAGTCCCTAAGCATTTATTTTGAAAGAAAAGTCAACCAAAGTCCTTAGAAAATCACAAGTTGTCATAATTAGTCCGTTGATGAAAAGTTTCAAAAGTTTACAAGTTTAGTCCCTGAACTTTGCAAAGTTGGCAAAAATAGCCCCTGGGATTAAAATCTTTTGGAAAATAACAATTATGGTCCTTGTATTATGAAACTTTGGCAAAAATAGTCCTTGGGTGAAAAGTTTGGTGAAATTACAAAATTGGTCCCTCAAGTTTCAAGCTTGGCAGTTTTAGTCCTTGGAAGTTCAAAATGTGGCAAAGTCAACAAAGGACCTTGTACTATTCACAATTGGCAAGAAATCACCCTTGGAATACTTTGGAAGATTTACACATCCAACCCTTCAAAATTCAGAAATTACAATTTTGGTCCTTGTTATAGCTACAAACCAAACGGACACTTTTTGTATTATAAACCCAAAACCCAAAAACAGTCCAAGTCTAAGAAAAAAACAAGCCCACCTTATAACTCCCACCCTTGGCCCTTTTCTTTTGCCTGGCCCAACAACACAAGCCCAACCCCCAAGTTATAACAATTCAAACACCCCCCCTCCCCCCCCGTTCCCACCTCCTCCCTTCTCCCTCCCACTTGCCTGCAACCTGTCACCTCCACCACCCCCACCATCTCCATCACATCCACCGCCCAACCCACCATGCACCTAACAAGCCAAATGCAATAAATGCACCACCCCCAAATTGCTATTAAAAATAGTTATTCCCTTTCTCATTTTTGGCGCCAAAATCTCAATCAAGGGCTCAGATTAAAGATGAAGCATCCAATGGTCAAGAATTCACTCAGAGATCATAGCAAACCCTAATGGAGCTCTATAAAAGGAAGAAGATAGAGAAATGAAGAGTGTGTAGTCACATAGTTAAGAATTAGTGTCGAATTTATGTAATCTAAGTTTTTAGTTGTTAAATTTACTTTCAAAAGCTTGTAATCTGTTTCAATATTGTACTTTGATCTTTTGGTAATCAAAAACTCAAGCAATTCAGTTCCAATTCAGTTTTCACATTTCAATTTGAATTTTCTCTTTTAGTTCTAATTATGTCCTAAACTTAGTATTACTGTGTCATAAGCTCACTTAGGTTAGTATTAATCATAAGAAAACATAAAAAGGTAAAAACTTCAGTAACAAATAATCACAGGGTACCTTTGCATATTGACTGTGGAAAGCTTTAGAAGTTGCCTACAATGGAGGGGCAAGATGTACTTTTACCTAGCTTATCTTTGATAAGCTAGGAGCTTGTTGAGCATAAAGAAACTCTAGTAAAGCTAGAGCTAAGGTTTTCTACTTGCAAGTTTTAAAAATTCCAAGTTTTAGTGTAATTTTCCATTTTATTGTATTAGTGCTTATCATTGCTTATCTCTGTGCTTTTTGTGCTTATTTGGTGTTTGTTAGTTATATTATTGCTTAAAGTCTTAGGCTTGTTCAGTGATTTTCATTGTTGCTCAAAATCTCATTTTCACTATCATAGTAGAATCATTGATCACCTTGGGTATTTGTGAGTTAATCTGTGTTTCTGTGCTTGTTTTGATTCATTAAACCTTCATAAGTTGTTGTGGATCAGTTTCATAATCTAAATCAAGCATTTGTTTTGAAAATCAAAAACTAGTTCAGTAAAGAGGTTGTTTGGATTTGCTGTCAAATCTGTGATCCTTTGTGTTATTGTTGTGGCTCTGTGTTGTTTCATGTTTCTTTAGTGTATCTTAGAACATTTGAGCCATAAAAAACAGTGCTTGTTTTGTCAAAAGTCAAAATAGCTTTTAATCTCATCTCACTGATAATCTGTCAAAAGTTCTAAGTCCAAATCTCATCAAATCTGTTCAAAAGTGTTTGTTTTAGCTTAATTTAGTCATATTATAGTCTAATATAACATAATCAGTAAGAAAATCAAGATCAAAGTTCATAAAAGTCAACTTAGGTGTTCATAAGAAAAAGTAAAAATTTGCATACTCAATAAAATGGTCAGTTTTTCTTTTTGATCTGTAGGATTCAATACAGATTGGAAATCCAATCCAATTGTTGTTTTGTAATATTTTGTTGCTTGTTTAAACATTTCAAAAAGAAAATTCCATTTTGGAATCCATTTGCTTATAAATAAGCAGTGTCAAAGTTGACCCTTTTGTCTGTGACCTCCCCTGTGCATAGCTTTTTCATCTAAGTTCATTAGCTTCCATAGAGCTTATTAGTGGGCCCCAGTGCATGATTCTTGGCTTTTTGGAAAGCCAAGCAACCAATCTTGATAGTCCAGTGCTTATTCTTCATTTCCAAGCTTGTTAAATAGGTCTGCTAGTAGCTTTTAGATTGTACCATTTCTTAGTGTATACTGAGTGGTCAGTATACACTGAGCTTTTTCACCAAACTTCATAAGCTCACACAGGGCTTATTTCTGGGAATTAAGGTTTGATTTTTGGCTTATTTGAAAGCTCCCCAGGTTGGCTTATTGGTTCAAAAGCTCTTTTGGATCTCTGAGCTTATTTGTGGTCCCCACTAGGCTTACAAGATAGCTATTTGGTCTGTGTGATTTTGTGGCATTTTGGAATTGCTTATTTGTGATTATTGGCTTATAAAGTGTAATATTCTTGTTGATTTAGCTTAATTTCAGTTGACTTAAGTTGTTTGCATCCATAATTTGTAGCTTGTATGCACTGTGTAGCTTTTTAAATAGCTTTTTCATTATAAAAAATCCAAAAACATAAACTGTTAAGCATTTTAGTGTCCAAAGTACTTATTTTTAAGTTACAAAAAGTTTCAAAGTTGCTTATTTTCATTGTTAGATCATCTGTCAAAAAGAAAATCCAAAAAATAATCACTTTTAATAAAGTGATAGCTTCTATTTAAGCCATTTGGCTTATTGTTCAGCTTTTTCAAAAAGCAATTTTCATTTCTATAATTTTCATAAGTTCCTGTTCACTTGTAGTATTTATAATAATTTTATTAAATTTTTATCTTTTCATTTAGTATTTATAATAATTAATAATATTTAAATTAGTTTTAAATTGAAAAACCAAAAATAAAATCCTCTACTATTTAATTTTAATCACTAGTGCTTTTTTATATTTTTCCTAGGTTTTATAATTAATTTAGAATTTTTAGAAAATATTTTCATAATTCTTACTGTTCATTTTCTATTTCTCTTAATTAATTTAATTTAAATAGTTTTTAATTAGTAATTAACTAAATAATTAATAAAATAGTGTAATAATAGTTTTTATAAACTTTTTATAATTTTTAAGGTTCCTGTATTAGTTAATTAGTTTTATAAAATATTTACTAATTATCTAAGTCATTTTTAGTATTATTTGTAATTTAAATTAGTTAAATTAGTTTAATTAATATAATTAATAATTAATTAATATTTAATTCAGAAAAAGACAAAAATATTCATTTTCAATTTTTACATTTTTTTTAAGTTATTTTAAAAGTTTAGAAATTAATTTTGCAATTTTCTAGTTTAAATTTGTAATCCTAGTTATTTTTTTAGTATTAACTTTAATTAGTTTTTATTAACTTTTTAAATAGTTTTATTAAATAATTAGTATTTAAATATTAAAATAATCAAAAAAATAATTTTCTTTTTAATTTAATTTTCTTTTCATTTTAAGTTTGTAAAAGTTGCATTTTCACCCCCTGTAGTTTATTTTTGCATATTTCCACTTTTTCATTACGCATTTAGGTTTTTAGGATTATTTGCATTTCTGTGTTTGTTAATACTGTTTTATTATCATTCCAAGAAATCAGTAGTGTAAATCAATCAAAATCTTTATCTGGTTACCATTCCTAATCACTCATTCCCAAAACGTTTCCAAAACACAATTTCAATCTCGCTGTGACGACTTAACGACCCGGGGATACACTGTGCTTACACCGGATCATAAATTGATCTCTCCTCTCTCAGATTTGACTTTTTGACCACACCTGGTTAACTGGTTAGTTTGGGAGGAGTCAGGTGCAGAAGTTTTGAGCAAATACGCTCCCCCTCAATTAATGACCCGTTTTCTATTTAAAGAGCTGTAGTCATTAAGTTGAGCGGCAAGGTATTTGTGAAAATTTAAGTCCAATAGCCACCTTGTAAACCACAAAAACTCTCTTGAAGAAACATAAAGAGAGAGATTTTGGGATGAACGAAGATTTCTCTTCTTTTTCAAGAAATGATGCACTGAAACGTACATTATTTCTAAGTATCCGCACACAGTGAAAGACATAAAAATCACAAACATTCATAATTATATATATATACTTGAAGTTCAACGTTTACATAGTCACTGTTACAAATTTCAAGTAAAACCAGGTGATATCAAAAGAAAAAACCCGACGATTCAGTCAGTTCTTCGGAGGAGCATGTTGTCACCCTTCACGAACTCTACCACCCACGTAGCACTCGAGGCTGCGATAGATCCTCCTCATCTTTAGCCGGTGTCGAATGGCATTCAGAAATTTGTTGTTCAGCTTCAAGTCATGATCCGTCCATTGGTTGGTATATCTTCCGGGCCTGTTTGAGTAGACTTGATATTCTNTTAATGACCCGTTTTCTATTTAAAGAGCTGTAGTCATTAAGTTGAGCGGCAAGGTATTTGTGAAAATTTAAGTCCAATAGCCACCTTGTAAACCACAAAAACTCTCTTGAAGAAACATAAAGAGAGAGATTTTGGGATGAACGAAGATTTCTCTTCTTTTTCAAGAAATGATGCACTGAAACGTACATTATTTCTAAGTATCCGCACACAGTGAAAGACATAAAAATCACAAACATTCATAATTATATATATATACTTGAAGTTCAACGTTTACATAGTCACTGTTACAAATTTCAAGTAAAACCAGGTGATATCAAAAGAAAAAACCCGACGATTCAGTCAGTTCTTCGGAGGAGCATGTTGTCACCCTTCACGAACTCTACCACCCACGTAGCACTCGAGGCTGCGATAGATCCTCCTCATCTTTAGCCGGTGTCGAATGGCATTCAGAAATTTGTTGTTCAGCTTCAAGTCATGATCCGTCCATTGGTTGGTATATCTTCCGGGCCTGTTTGAGTAGACTTGATATTCTTTCACACGGAAGTCCAATGCATCGTCGACCATTTCCAAAGTGCCATCACTGAACTTGTGTAGTTCTTCAAGACGCATGACCACGGGAACATTATACTTATCTCTAAACACCACAGCTCTTGGAGAGTCAATGACAGTGTAGTCAGCTACCAATTCTAAGTCACCGACTTCCCATTGTGGTTTAGTGAGATTCAGTTGCGTCGGATAACTTTTGATGCCAAGCTAAAGGTCTTCGACTCGCTTCCTAATGACTAGACCCCTTATCCAATGAAGAACTGCAAACACAAGTGTCTTCTTTTCATGTGGTGCTAAATGATGCAGTTTTCCTTGGATGTGAAGTAGATACAAGTCTTCGAAGTCATTGGGACGGAGATGCTTGAAATCAACTTCAGAGATCTCGTAGTCCTGAAGATCTGCATGGCGTAGAACAATGGACTTCAAGAAATCATACCCATAGATAGAGTGTATTTTGACTTTGACCACACTAATGATTTGAAGTGGCGAGCGAACAGATTTCTTATCACCCTTGGCTTTGAATGTTTCAACCTAGAACTGCTGCTTCTTGAACCACCAATGAGATATTCCAAGAGCTGCTGGAACATCATACTCATACTCTTCCTTTATCCATATCCCGTCAGGTACCATCTGCTCCAGACCAATGTCTTTGTAGCGTGCAACCTTCATCTTGGTAATGGACAATGCATACTTACGCTGCTTGCTGCCGAACTGAAGATATTCTTGATCCTTGTTGAAGAAGAACTCGGCCTGAATAGTGACATGACCAGGAGATCCACCCAATGGGAGGGCTTGCTATAGTTGTGGTGAGTGATTACTTCATCGACAAGATCATTGAACATCTTGTGGCACTCCTCCATCTGATATTGAAGTTGAGTCACATAAGAATGAAAGACCTTGACAATGTCATATGCCGGTCCTTCCAGATCTTTCTGCGTCAATTTTGCAATTCCTCGCTGCTTACAAAACCATGTAATGAAAGTTCCCATATCTCCAGTTTGTGAGAGCAGTGAGTTTTCGGCTGGAGGAATAAAGCTGTTGGTTATGACATTGGCCCAGTTGTTGTCTGAGACTGGTTGATCTGAAGGAGAGACTGACCAAGTTGGCTCAGCAGTCGGTAGCTTATCTACGTTGGGTCTCACACACGCCTGCAACTCATCTTTGGTCAATTCGACAAGAGGTGTGTCATCGTCTCTGGAGAGTGATTGCCACCACTTATCCTTTTGCGATATGTGGGCCGTAGATGCATCATCATCATCTTCATCCGAAGATGCTTCGGCATGAGACACGATTGATTCTTCATTAATAACCCGATCATCATGAATCAGCAAAGCCATGTCAGCCGTTCAGTGTCAATCGTAGTCCATGCCGCATAAGTTGCATGTTGGGCTTGCTTTGATGAAGATGACTTGTCAGATTTCTTAGAAGAGTGCTTCCTTGATGAAGAAGGTGGAGGTGGTGGCATTGTTTTAGCCACAGAACCTCCAGAGTGACCGGATGTTCCTGTGGGTCCAGATGAACCGGGTAGTGGAGGTGGTGGTGGATGTGACGGTGGATGCTGAGGGTGACTCTGGTGTTTCCTCTTTCTTTTGCGTTCCTTTTCCATGTCTTTGTGGTGTTGTTCAGCATTGTCTTGTTGAATCGATGCTTTTAGGGCTTCATACAGTTTGCGATGTGCTTCATGCCCCTTATACTGATTATTCTCGAACAAACGTTCCTGTAAGATCAGCTTCATATCGATAGTGGGAAGGTCTTTGAACCTTGACCTGAGAGGAGCTTCCATTGCATAGCTGACAGCTTCTTGGACCTGATCCTTAATAGCATCAGAGACGAGACGATCAATGTTGAGTCATTNTTGAATCGATGCTTTTAGGGCTTCATACAGTTTGCGATGTGCTTCATGCCCCTTATACTGATTATTCTCGAACAAACGTTCCTGTAAGATCAGCTTCATATCGATAGTGGGAAGGTCTTTGAACCTTGACCTGAGAGGAGCTTCCATTGCATAGCTGACAGCTTCTTGGACCTGATCCTTAATAGCATCAGAGACGAGACGATCAATGTTGAGTCATTCCAGATTGTGCAGTCTGTCATTATGATTTTTGAGGGTTTGCTGTAGCTTGAGCTCCACCACATTCTTTATAACCACTTCATGCTTTGACAACCTTTCATTGATGTCTGTGTTGTTGTCGATGATGCCAGCAGTGATTTCAACAAGTTCTTCCAGTCCCGGTTTATTCTTGCTATCAGTGATGGGTGGTGTTATGGTCTTTGTGGTAGAGGTGGATATAGCTGGTGTGATGATAGATTGAGTGGGCCCTGGTTTGGTAGTTTCAGTGGTAGTCGTCAGTACTGTCAGGGTAGGTGTGTTGGAAATGTCTTGTTGAATCGGGACATCTACCATTGAGATAGTTTCTTCATGTTCTTCTCCCGATTTGTCAGCCTCTGACTCATTAGGTTTGTCTACCAAAAACTGATCACCGAAAGTTTCAAAATTCTTGTAAGATGCAAGAGTTCCTGTAGAGCTATCAGGTTCCACAACAATCTTTTGGTCATATGATTTCAGCTTGAGATTATCTTCCACATCAGGGTACACAGTAGAGACATATTCAGCATGAAGAGTATCCAATGGAGTCTCAGTTACTCCTTCCAGCTCCTGAATCGGCCTGTCACTGGTGATTTCTTTTGACTGTAATATTGAGCCCTCCAGTTTTTGTGATTGATCGGCTTCAGAATCAGATTCACTTGACTCTGCCACTTGTTCTAGACTTAGTGAGGTGGAGACGGTCTTTTCAGCAGTGGTTTTGGTTGCTGATGGTTCGGGTGACTGCCTCTTGAAGATAAACTGTGATGTTGTTGACTTGGACTCTGGAGATGAGATTTTCAACAGTGTATGTAACACCCCAACCCGAGAAGGGCTAAAGTGTAACATTATGGAGTCAAATCAGAACACAAGCGAACGGAGATTCATTTCTAATACAAAGTATGCAAAGGTTACAAGAAGAACTAAATAAAATACAAAAGAGTAACAACGATGATCTAAGCCCAAATACAATATACTAAGCCCAACATCAATTACTTCTAATTATCTCTAAGTCCATCCAGTAGCTAATCAGGGTGAAGTCTTCTAAGTCCAAAATAAGATATCTGATCCACAAACCCAGCTTCCTACTAAACCTGCCGCAGGAAAGAAATGCGGCTGAGCTTAAAAAGCCCAGTGAACATATATATATAAATGAAGCAAAAGATAAGGAACAAAGAATATCATAGGGTGCATCGGGGAAAACAAAAGGTATAATAAGGATGATAAGAATAAGACAAAGGTTAGGTTTTATTAGCATTCTACCACGAGCCAAAACAAAACAAAACAAAGTCTTCAGCATAGTAACCATGGAGTGATCAACTCCCAAAATGATGTGAAAGGCGTGTTTTGCACACAGCACCAGTCACCAAACCAGATGTAGTAGCAAATCATAGTAACCATGGAGTGATCAACTCCCAAATAATGTGAAAGGCGTGTATTGCACACAGCACCAGTCACCAAACCAAATGTAGTAGCAAATCAAATCGAAACAAATCAAATCTAGGATGCATCCATACGCCCCTACCCAAAACAATTGCAGATCAAACAAAGGGACGGTGTGGAACATCACTCGACCACACTGGAGTCATGACATTGGTGCATCAATGCCACGGTCATGTTACCTTCATGACTAGGAAACAAAATGCTCGGGTATAATACTAAAGGGTCAAAGGCAAATCAAATAACAAAGTCTAGGTCAAATCAAAATATCATAATCCAAGGTGCATAGCAAAGGTTTAGGTCAAAGGTTCAGAGTTCAAAATCAGAGTTCAAAATCAAAGGTTCAAAAGCAAAGGTCAATATCAAAGGATTAATCATCAAAGGGTCAAATATCAAAGGGTCATTATCAAAGGGTCAAATATCAAAGGATCATTGTCAAAGGGCCAAATATCAAAGGATCATTATCAAAGGGTCAAATATCAAAGGATCATCAAAGGTGTAATACCAACGGTCAAAATGGAGAGGTCAAAGCCAAGGTTCCCAATCCACATGGTTCACTATCCCAAGTTCCAAAGTCCCATAGTTCATAATCAAAGGGTCATAATGATATTTTAAACCAAAAGTTCAAATTAGCAGATTCCCATAACTTGTTTAACAAAAGGCTTGTAGTACAATTCAATTTAAGAAGGTTTATAATAAAGGTTCATTTAGAACGATCTTCCAAAAGATGACATTTANTATTAGCATTCTACCACGAGCCAAAACAAAACAAAACAAAGTCTTCAGCATAGTAACCATGGAGTGATCAACTCCCAAAATGATGTGAAAGGCGTGTTTTGCACACAGCACCAGTCACCAAACCAGATGTAGTAGCAAATCATAGTAACCATGGAGTGATCAACTCCCAAATAATGTGAAAGGCGTGTATTGCACACAGCACCAGTCACCAAACCAAATGTATTAGCAAATCAAATCGAAACAAATCAAATCTAGGATGCATCCATACGCCCCTACCCAAAATACCACACTGGAGTCATGACATTGGTGCATCAATGCCACGGTCATGTTACCTTCATGACTAGGAAACAAAATGCTCGGGTATAATACTAAAGGGTCAAAGGCAAATCAAATAACAAAGTCTAGGTCAAATCAAAATATCATAATCCAAGGTGCATAGCAAAGGTTCAGGTCAAAGGTTCAGAGTTCAAAATCAAAGGTTCAAAAGCAAAGGTCAATATCAAAGGATTAATCATCAAAGGGTCAAATATCAAATGATCATTATCAAAGGGTCAAATATCAAAGGATCATTATCAAAGGGTCAAATATCAAAGGATCATTGTTGAAAGGTCAAATATCAAAGGATCATTGTCAAAGGGTCAAATATCAAAGGATCATTATCAAAGGGTCAAATATCAAAGGATCATCAAAGGTGTAATACCAACGGTCAAAATGGAGAGGTCAAAGCCAAGGTTCCCAATCCACATGGTTCACTATCCCAAGTTCCAAAGTCCCATAGTTCATAATCAAAGGGTCATAATGAGATTTTAAACCAAAAGTTCAAATTAGCAGATTCTCATAACTTGTTTAACAAAAGGCTTGTAGTACAATTCAATTTAAGAAGGTTTATAATAAAGGTTCATTTAGAACGATCTTCCAAAAAATGACATTTATAAAATGATCTTTAATAAAGATTTTCATGAAATGTTCTTCAAAAGTTGTCTTTATGAATTCATATAATCCCATAGATAAGTGGTCTTAAATCATACTAAATGCCGTTATAAATAGTTTCTCCTTTAAATGTTCCCATATCATAATTAAGAAAAGAAAATTTCACCTCCCGTTATAATATCCCAAAGGGTATCCAAAGTCTCACGAAGGTTCAAAGGTTAAGGTAAAAAAAAAGTTATCAAATGGGTTATAAGAGTTCAAACGAATAACAATAGGATCACAAATACCGGTGAAGCACATCAATCATAGGGCCAAGTACGAAGGATCATAATCAAGATCAAACGGAATCATAGTACGATAGCAAATCAAAGACAAAGTCAAGAGAGAGGAAATGTGCACTCATACTTAAAGAGTACGGAATATCTGTACCTCAGTCCAAATGCAAAAGCAAGATCAAATAAACAATGAGAGAAG
>LBNU01003352.1:16482-31482 GCA_014162995.1 Artemisia annua
ATAATCAAAGGGTCATAATGATATTTTAAACCAAAAGTTCAAATTAGCAGATTCCCATAACTTGTTTAACAAAAGGCTTGTAGTACAATTCAATTTAAGAAGGTTTATAATAAAGGTTCATTTAGAACGATCTTCCAAAAGATGACATTTATAAAATGATCTTTATTAAAGATTTTCATGAAATGTTCTTCAAAAATTGTCTTTATGAATTCATATAATCCCATAGATAAGTGGTCTTAAATCATATTAAAATGCCGTTATAAATAGTTTCTCCTTTAAATGTTCCCATATCATAATTAAGAAAAGAAAATTTCACCTCCCGTTATAATATCCCAAAGGGTATCCAAAGTCTCACAAAGGTTCAAAGGTTAAGGTAAAAAAAAGTTATCAAATGGGTCATAAGAGTTCAAACGAATAACAATAGGATCACAAATACCGGTGAAGCACATCAATCATAGGGCCAAGTACGAAGGATCATAATCAAGATCAAACGGAATCATAGTACGATAGCAAATCAAAGTTAAAGTCAAGAGAGAGGACATGTGCACTCATACTTAAAGAGTACGGAATATCTGTACCTCAGTCCAAATGCAAAAGCAAGATCAAATAAACAATGAGAGAAGAATCACTCCCGCTTCACCGAACCTAGAAGATAATGAATACGAATCAAGACGAGTCCGAATTACTCATTATCGTATGCTTTCCATTTTTTATAACTTTCTATTTCTAAGTAATATTAGTCATTTTTCATTAAAGTTACTATTTAGTCAAGTTTAAGTATTAAAATGACATTTATAATAGATTAGGGTCAATTATGAAAATTACAATCGTTTAGGGTTTATTATGTCCATATTATTAAAATGTCAGATAAAATTATTTTAAAGTTTATACTATAATTTTATATTAAGATGATAACTTTAGACCCCGTCGTTCATAATTTTATTAACGTATCATCGACGTTACAATTTAGACCGCGACGACCAAAATATTATTATCATATGCATGACTCGTATTTATACTCGACACTTATATCCTCATGAATTACCAAAATGAAAACACATCTTTTCATATCTTATTATAATACGTTTATATATGGATTAAATTTATGTTACTAGCACATGTTTTGAAAACAAATTTATACCAGTACGTCACATACATGCAACTAAGGTTTTACAAAGCCAATCAAAACCAAGACAACCCATACCCCTCTCGTCACATTCAAGACCAAACGCACCGTTTATTATCTTATTGAAAACCAAACACATCCTTTGTTACCCTATATCCATTTGACAAACACACCATTCGAACCCCTTTATATAAGTGTATAATGAATCAAAAACAATCCCTGGTTCTCTCTTTATTTGAACGCATGCAAAGCTAGTCAAAATCAGAAACATGAAATAATGCATGTCGATGTATATATATTTCTAAGCGATCCATGTTCATCCCTTTTTTCAGAAATATGCACATATAGATATATTTATAGATCGATTATAGGTGATATGTACAATATTATTTCATGTGAGTTTCACAATAGCGAAACATGTTCTCTTCTTTTATTTCATTTGATTCATAGAACATCCAGATTTAGAATATGCCTTCGTATCGATCTTAACTAAACATGTTGTAATGTTTTATTAGAATGAGGTAGGTGATATTTTGTGAGTTATATAATGTCGAAACACATGCATTCCATTTTCTTTCTTTTATCCGATTACGGAAACAATATATATACATGTAAGGATCGCATATAATGAGAGAAAAGAAAGAGCAAAAAGAGGTGAATATGATACCCTTGATGCTCGACAGAAATAAGGACAGAAACAAGGACGATAGTTCCAACCGAGAGAAGAAACCGATCAAACAAACACCCTTGAGTACCAGCGAACATGAGTCCAAACAAGCACCTTCATTCAATCCCACAACTCTAAATGAATTAGAACCGAAGCACAACACCTGGACACAAACGTACCCGAGCAACACCAATGTGGACCGAAACTCAGCATGAAAACTCGAATCGAATACCACCTTGTTACCATTTCGTTCTTCTCTCTTCTTGGCAGCAAAGATGGATGAGGTGTGAGTGTTTTCTGGTTCGGTGTAGGAGAGAAACAAAGGATGAAGCCGAATGTTTATGATAGGGAAATAGCGTGTATATCAAAAGGAAAAACCGTGTATTTGAAATTTGGAAAGTGAATAAAACGTATCACCACATGGAGAGATATAACCGTGAATTAGGGGAGTGATAAACACATGCATATCTTTTATTCTTATCCTCTCAAATGTGAATTTGGAAAGTGTATAATATTTTGTTGTTGTGTCGTTAGCTTTAACATGTAGGGAAACAAGAAAAAAACGATTTTAAGGGTGTACGTGATGTAGGCAGAACTAGCTAGTGAAAAGCAAGAACCTCGGGTCGTAGTCCCAACGAGGGTTGAAATCGATCTTGTCACTCGAGTCGTGACTTATGTGAGATGAATTGATTTAAAAGATGTGAATTGATTTTAGTTATACTACGAAAACTTGTTTAAAACTTAAATGAAATAAAGTACGAGAATAAAAGAAATAAGTTGAATGACAAAGGAAAACATGAATCTAAGTAAAGCGTAAAATAATTGAGATTAAAGTTTAAACTATAAAAGAAAGAAATAAATAAAATGTTTTTGTAGTTTTATATTTTAATTAACGAAAAGACAATTAAAACTAAAGAACGTTTAAAGATTTAATGTAAATTAAACTTAAGTTAAAAAAGAAAAGAGGTTAACTAAGTTATAATAACACTAAGGTTTAAAGAAAATTCGACGGAGTAACGTCTAGAAACAAGAGAAAAGANAGCAAACAAACACCCTTGAGTACCAGCGAACATGAGTCCAAACAAGCACCTCCATTCAATCCCACAACTCTAAATGAATTAGAACCGAAGCACAACACCTGGACACAAACGTACCCGAGCAACACCAACGTGGACCGAAACTCAGCATGAAAACTCGAATCGAATACCACCTTGTTACCATTTCGTTCTTCTCTCTTCTTGGCAGCAAAGATGGATGAGGTGTGAGTGTTTTCTGGTTCGGTGTAGGAGAGAAACAAGGGATGAAGCCAAATGTTTATGATAGGGAAATAGCGTGTATATCAAAAGGAAAAACCGTGTATTTGAAATTTGGAAAGTGAATAAAACGTATCACCACTTGGAGAGATATAACCGTGAATTAGGGGAGTGATAAACACATGCATAACTTTTATTCTTATCCTCTCAAATATGAATTTGGAAAGTGTATAATATTTTGTTGTTGTGTCGTTAGCTTTAACATGTAGGGAAACAAGAAAAAAACGATTTTAAGGGTGTACGCATAAGTAGTATAGTCGTATAACATGTAGGGAAATTTTAGGAAAGTTAAACAAAATTTATTCATTTTGTTATCCATAGGTTTAATTCATATTATTTTTTTATTTGCATAACATATAGTTTGTTTACTTGTTAAACATAGTACTTAGGTTATAATCGGAATTAAGGTTTTAGATTATTAACGTCTTTACAAAAGTTTAAAATTAGAGGGGTATTTTGGTATTATCAAGTTTAAAATTTTCGGGTTTTACAGTGTATGTGCTGCCAGTTCATTTGTTGCAATATCTTTTCCTTTGCCTTCAACATGCTGGAGTGGCGGTGTCTTACCAGAGTCAGGTTCAGGCTCAGAGATGCTTACACCTTTGACTGGATGACCCTGTGGTATACCTGTGCCCGTGAGACTCTCCTGAACTGCTTGTTGCACCATCATCTCTTCAACATTAAGCGTGTCTTCAGGTTCAGGATCATCTCTTGGAGTTTCTTTGGTTTTGGACCTTTTCGGATCAGAATGCTTGTTGCACCATCATCTCTTCAACATTAAGCGTGTCTTCAGGTTCAGGATCATCTCTTGAGGAATCAGCCGAGGTAGTCACTTCTTTGCGTTTCTTGGACGAAGACTTGCTTGGCTCGATCTTTTGACTTGTAGACAATAATTTGACATACTCATTATAGTATGGGGCTTTGAGTATGTCTTGTGTGAGTAAAGTCACTGGTATTGCCATGCCGAAGACTATTTGTGAGGATCCCTTGGCATTATATTTAAGAAATCCCACGGCATTCTCATCCGATGAAAGGTGAAGTGGTGACTCACTCCTGGGATAGAATCTTAGGGTTTTCTGAAGATGAACAATGATCAACTTGGTGAAACGAATGCTAGGAATTAGAAGTTTGGTTGACTTCTTTTTGCCTTCCTTATGAGCCTCCAGATTTGCCTTATCTTCAAGAAAAGAGTGTATAGAATGAGAGAACTCTTCTCAGATACGTTCAACATAGTCAATACTCTCACCATTGATGATTCCCCAAAGAATTTGAAGTGATGGAGCTCTAAGTCTCTCGTACCCGGAGGTTTTGCCAGTGAGACACAGATTGATGAGACTGATGATGGCTCTCCATGGTTGGTACATGTCATTAGTGATGACTGATGATAGTGTGGTGACCTTTGTTGGATATCCCAGTTCATTGACGAAGTTCAGAAGGGTTGCTGGATTAGGTGGAGCCGTATACTCAACATTATCACCAGTGGGCAGGATCTGTAAGGCACTGCCAAGAGTTTCTTTGCTGTTGTTTACCCATTGTTCATCCAGCTGGCATCTGTAGGTACCAATTATCCTGTCATAGCTCATGGTGTTCCAGAATTGTTGGATGTAAATGGAAGGGATGGTTGCTGATGCGGTGAAAGCTCGGAAGAAAGATGTCTGCTTTAGTAGATCCAGTGCTACTTTGAATATTGGGTGCTTATGTGGTTTGTCTGCCTTTAGGTAACAATTGCTTTTGCCAATTGCCACCCATTTGTCATGAGGTAAAATTTCATCATCCGTATGAGTAGGTGGAGCAAGTGGTTGTGCTGGTGAGCTCTCAACATTTAAATCAGACATTGTTACTGCAAGTTCCACAATCACCCGAAGAGACAAATGAAAGTATGTAAGTCAGTTAATACGATTATGCCTAAGAGATTATGGACACACCATTTAAAAGCAACAAGCAGAAGTCAGACAGCAACCATGACATACTAAATAGGATGCACAAGTAAAGCACATACATAATAGCAAACATGGAACCCAATTAATAACTCCTGGAAGTTAAACGCTGTCAGATAAACCCAAGCGAAGTTAAACGCTAACAGAGAAAAACGCAAACAGGGTTAAACCCTAACAGAGTTAAACGCTAGACAAGGTAAATGCTAACAGAGTTAATCGCTAACTGAGTTAAACGCAAGTCAGACCAGAGACTAATAGAGTTAATCGCTAACTGAGTTAAACGCTAGATGAGTTAAGCGCTAACAGAGTTAAACGCTAACAGAGTTAATCGCTAGTAAAACTTAACGCTGACAGAGTTAAACGCTAGCCGTGTTAAACGCTACCCGAGCTAAACGCTTAACAGAGTTAATCGCTAGCCGAGTTAGACATTGAGAGTTTAATCGCTATTAAAGTTAATCGCTTAACAGAGTTAAACGCTTAAGGGAGATAAACGCAGTCTGAATTAATAGCTATCAAGAAACACACAGAACTTAAACGCTATCAAGAAACAACTTAGTCGCTATCAAGAACACAGCATACGCAACACTCACGAACTAGAATCATGCACACAATCAATCTAAATTCTAACCAAAACCTCAAACAACAATGAATTAAATCCAAACAATACTAAAACAATACACTCAAACACACAATCACCAAGGCAATATGATCATCATAGCAGCTTTTAACAAACGACCCTTATTTAAACGCTTCAAGAATACTAATCGATGGTCAAAGATACTTAACATTCCTAAACGCTAACAAGAATACCCAATTCAACCGAGAGCAGAAAAGAAAAAAAACCCAAAACCCACTTAAACGCAATCAAGAACAAACTCGCCTAATCCCTACAATATCTAACATGCTCAAATATAAGATGAAGGATTAGTGTCGAATGAAAACAAGCAACAAGAACATGTAACAATTACAACTACACTAACCAAATTGGCAGCAAGAATCGAGGGAGATTAACACCTAAACCAAGATTATCACATAAAAGTTCGTTAGGTAGGCACCAAGGTGTGCATATTAAAACATTGATAAAAAAATATACAAACCTAGGGAAATCAATGGAAGAAAACAAATGTACGATTGGAAGGCAGCGATTAGTTTGAGAGAGAAAGAAGAGAGATGAGCGATTAGATATTTTTGAAAAAAAAGTGAGAAATGAGTTAATCGATATTCCTTTTAAGGGGGGCTCACTCAACTATCACATAATTGCAAAATAGGTCCTTGTACTAGTTAATCGCTACCAGAATCACTTAATGGCAGAAAAGGTCCTTGTACTAGTTACTTGCTACAAGTATCTTTTATACCTATGCAAACCTAGCCCTACAACTTACTAAACGGCCACATAACATCAAGTAACACTTAAGAATTTAAACAATGAATCCAAGCTACCACAAGAATACTCAAATCTTTAAACAACGAATCCAAGCTACCACAAGAATACTCAAATCTTTAAACAACGAATCCAAGCTACAACAAGAATACTCAAGTCACAGGGCAAAACATTATAACATGTAGCACCACATAGAATGACAACATATAACCCAATAACGATCACTTCTCCCCCTCAAGCAATGATCAGATACAAAATGTGAGATCATTGATTGAAAAGAAAAAGAAAAGAAATGTCACACATGATGTCAGATTAACCCCGGATGTAAAGTAATCCGAGTAGAGCAGATTTACCATATGAAGTAATGATAAGATAAAGACACAAATTATTGTACTTAAGTGAAACTACCTTATTCTACAGTAAAAAGGAATTAAAGAAAAAAAAAATAGGCTACATATATACTTAGCAAAGATTGCTATATGCACAAGGATACAAGAAGAATAAACACTGGTGAAACCCAAGTCCTGATAAGCAATAACCTGGAGTCATGGACATACCACATTAGGGAGAAATCTGATTTCCTAAAGTAGGAGATATCTGGGCCTTTAGTCGCCATATTTGGGCTCTCTTAGCGACATGTCCAACAGAAGAATTAGCACATTGCTGATGGTGACCCGCACATTTGATGTTCTTAAGGAGTTTCTTGTCGTTTGATATAGGTTTACTGTTGGGAATTACAGATTTGAAGATTACAAAACCCACAAGAAGAAATGAAGAAAGAAAAAACAATAAGGGCCTAATATGTAATAGTTATATAGCTTTCATAGGAAGCTAGGGTTTGTAACCTCCCTCTATTATATAAAGAGGGTAGGCGTCTAGGTTACAAGCATCATTCAATAGAGAACTCTTCCAATGAGAGTCTAGATACACGATCCAAGGCGTGTGTATATTAGTAGTTAGTAGTTTATTTATATTTCAATAAAGAAAACCTTGTTAGTAATGTTGATTATGTTCTTGTTCTTATTCTGCTGTGCTAATCAATGTTACTAATCCTAGAAGAGCTTGATCTTGATTCAAAAATTGGTATCAGAGCGGGTGGCTCTCGATGTCTAGGGATCTACAAGGTTTTCATTGTCAATAAAGAGCAATTTTGAAGAAGGAGCAGATTTGGTAAAAGTTGTCGTTGGAAGCAGACTCAAAGAAAGGTACGAATTGGTTTTGAAAAGGTTTACTGATGAATTTTTTTTGTCAACAAAATTCTATAAGGTAACCTCGTACCTATTAAATTCATATGTCGGTGGTGCTTATATTATGGTTTGTCACGATCTCTCTTGCTGGCTATTTTATTGATCATCGTTATATGATTGGTGTTTATTTTGGTCGTACATGGGGTTTTATCATTATTCAAGGTTCGATTTATGTTTTGATTTTTGAAATCGTGGGTTGGTGAGATTATTATATTTTAATCGATTAAAAAAGGCCCTTGGAAGCAATTTTGATAGGTTGTACAACTGATTTTTAAGTGAGTTGACTTGTAAAAGGATTATTTTATAAAGGTTTGTGGCTGAATTATTTATGCGTAGATCTGGGTATTCATGCATGTGGAGATGTGTTTATGAATCGGTGGTGAAAAAGTAGGGTTATATGGATCTGTTGCTTTCTCAATTTCTCGTGAAGGTCAGTAACATTATAATTTGATTGGGTATTCAAGTGTTATTGCTGCTGCTATTGGTTCACAGTTCCATACACCTGGTACTCTACGTTAATTGATAGGTGATTATTTTATTATAAAATTAAATGGTGGAGTATTATATTCAACGTGGAGATTTGTTTGGGATTATGTGTGATTGGTATCTGTCGTATTCTATAATAAATTGGTCGATTCGTTATTTATTAATTTTATGAGGCAAGTGGATCAATTTCTTAATAATGATGGATCGTTTTCTTCTGAGTTGTTTATATACATGAGTCGGCTATGTGGTTTATTAATATTCCATGGATCAATTATGGGGCTCGTATTAATTGGTTGAAGATTCGATGTTATTAATTTGATTGAATATTACTCTCTACTGTTTGTTGTATTTTGGAGAGTGGATATGATTTGACAGTTATTGGGGTTTGTCGTGATGTGAATTTGGAATTGATATTCATTGGTGTCGGTGCTTATAGTCAAAGGAATTCATAGGTCGCTGTCAAGAGTCAATGATGGTGCGTTCATGTTTCTGCTGTTATCACATGGTTACTGCTGCTAATATTTCGTTTATGCTGGTACGCTATGTTGGTTTCTACTGATATCACAGTGATGGTTACTGCTGTTGCTATAGCTCGTTCCTACTACCAGTTGTCTGTTTCTGCTGATGATGAGTTTTCGTTCCTCCTGATTGGTTGCTACTGATGGGTTCCTGCTGATACATACGATGGTTCTTACTGACTTCTTTATGGTTCCTGATGACTTGTTGTAAACTTTTTCTTTTGGTCGGTTTTGGTTCCTACTAGTCATGTGAGATTACTAATGGTTAGGGAGGACGGAGTTATCAACCATCATCATTTTGTTGAGAAGATTACTTGATGAAGACATTTGATTATTGCTTGTTTGATGTTGTAATTGATTTTCCCAAGTATTGTGTTCTTATCATATCTTAAAGGGATCAACAGCTTTTTAAGATAACTTGCTTGGTTTGTATGGTGACGAAGACTTGATGACTCTAGTGAAGGGGTATGATCTATCTTATTGTGCTTAATGCGTACATTTGCTATCATTTGAAGGAGTTACGTTATTTGTGCTCAGTGTCTCATTGGATAATTCAATGAGGAGTTTGTCAAGAAGACGTCACGAGGATAGTGCAAGACATAAGAGGCGAGGTTGGGAGATTCCATTTCTTCATCAAATCAGTTATAGTTGATTTTCTTCATCAATGATCACTTCATGGAGCCTACTGAATTCAAGAGATGGCAAGTATAATTTTAAGGGGAAGCTTATTGTTAATATACTTGACCATCTTCTTACACTTTGTGCTGGTGTGTTTATTTGTTTTTGCTGATCAATACTGCTGATGTCTGTATTCTGCTGATGCGATATTTTTCTACTGACCGGTTCCTGCTGCTCGTTACTGCTGATAGTTAAAAAAAAGGTTATTATTTTGTTTTTGTTGGTTGATATTTAATTCTAGGTCCGAAGACGCCCTTGTATCTTGGACGACGTGTTGGTTACTTTTCTTCATTTGGTTTGGTGTTTACAGGTTGTTGGGTATATAAAATAATAATGTCGTGCAATGGCCGGGACCACACGCATTATTATATTTTGATTTCATCTGCGAAGGATCAATGGGGCGGTTATGTCGTGCGATGGATGGGACCACACGAATAACTGAGGTGTATTTAACATGCTTGTTCGCACTGAAGGAAGAGATGATCTATGCTACTGAGTTCGAGATTACTGAGATGGTTAGTAGATTTTTAAGGGGAAGCTTATTGTTCAAAAATACTTAACCATCTACATGCATCACTTGAGGGGAAGCGTCTACGAGTTGCACAAGACCCCTATTGGATGATTACAAAAAGGGGAAGAAGAGCTATGATGTGCAGCTTATTATTTGTGATGACATATTTTAGCATTGTTTCTTCATGCATATTGTTTTCTAATATCAAATAGGGGAAGATTGTTGGGAATTACAGATTTGAAGATTACAAAACCCACAAGAAGAAATGAAGAAAGAAAAAACAATAAGGGCCTAATATGTAATAGTTAGATAGCTTTCATAGGAAGCTAGGGTTTTTAACCTCCCTCTATTATATAAAGAGGGTAGGCGTCTAGGTTACAAGCATCATTCAATAGAGAACTCTTCCAATGAGAGTCTAGACACACGATCCAAAGCGTGTGTATATTAGTAGTTAGTAGTTTATTTATATTTCAATAAAGAAAACCTTGTTAGTAATGTTGATTATGTTCTTGTTCTTATTCTGCTGTGCTAATCAATGTTACAAATCCTAGAAGAGCTTGATCTTGATTCAACATTTACAAACACATGACCACTTGAGACCACTCATCATGAACATTCTCCCCGTAGGTACCCACTTTAGGAAGGATCTACTCATATAAGGTTTCTTATGTACTATGTCATTCTTAGGGTGAGAAGGTTTGTTTCCAACTCTCCTTTGACTATGTTTAAAGGGCACTGTACTTTTGTATTTGTTTCTGACCTTAGTAGATTAGGGGTAACCCTTAGGTGTGAAAACATTCCAACCATTTTGCACATGAGCATGAGACTTAAAATGAGTTGTGACAAGCTTTTCATTGGGTTTGTGTTGTGAAGAGTCGGGTTTGATCAAAACTCGTTTCTCATCAACTTGGGAGGCAAACCGAGTTTTTGGTGCTTTTGGACGTTCAGATTTAAAGCATTCGGCTGTCTAACCGCTGGTTGGTTTCTCTTTGAATGAAGCACTGGTTTTCCCAAGATTGATGGTTTTGCAAACTTAAAGGTTGCACAATTTCCAGTGGTTTTTCTCAGCTCGTTTTTTAAAGCAGTGACTGTGAATCCCAATTTTTGAATTTGAGCTTTGAATTCATCATTTTTGGCAATCAAAAAAATTGTTTGTTCAATTGTCTTAGTTCTCGTTTCTTTGATTGACTCATCCAGATTTTTGCAATTCATTTTCAAAGACTCATTTTCCATAAGTAATTCGGTCACTTTTTGTTTCAGTTCAGAGTTTCTAGCAGTTATGGTGTTGTTCTCATGTTTAGTTTTTAGTTCAATAATATGGTTTTTCAGGTTGTTGATTGTCAAGTTTTTGACTTCTAACTGGGCTTTCAAATCATTCATCATAAAATATTCATGGAAATCGGGAAGTTCCGGATCTCTACACGGTTGGTTAGTTTGAAAGTTTTCTTCCTTCTGTTGCATTGCAATTTCAAGTGAAATGCAATGTTTTTCAAGTTGTGAAAACTTCTTTGAAAGTTCATTAAAAACCTTTTTATCAACCACCTCATTAGATTTAAAAGGCCCAGCTGTGAACCAAGAACTTGACACATCATTACGAATCACATCCTGATCATTTTCTTCCCCTTTATGATTCATATTTGTTGAATCAAAAGTGACTTGGTTGTTAGACTTTTCCAACCAATATGTGTCATAAGTGGGCGTATCTTGATCAGTATGTAGTCGTTCATTAGAAAACATATTATGATGTACAGTTAGGGGTACCTCAACACATGACACTTGTTCGTTTACTGGACCGACATCTGCATCAATGTCACATGTGAAAATAATTGCTGAACGGTTGGTAGTGTCTGACTCTTCAGTCTCTGATCCTTTGCATATTGTGACACCTGACCCATCATTCAATGCTGTACCCGAATCACCAATACTTTCACATGATTGCATTGGACACGTTTTTACCTCAGAATCATGCTCCTGGTTGTGAGTTGCTCTATGAATGATGTATTCATTAACATTACCAATGAGCTGGAGTAATGTGATTATGAACATGTCAACCTCGATTCCCGTGTGATCAGCAAAACACTGTTTCGTCATCTGACTGTCGTAGTCATAGTCCACATTGAATTTAGAATCAATAAACACTTGGAATTGTTTGTTGATTACACAGAGAGCTGCCATGGATACAGTTTTTGAAATCACTCCGTGTTCAAGTTGTTGTTGTAGCTGATCCAAGTTAAGGATCATTGTGTCTATGAAATTCTGAACCTCTTGACCAAAGAGTGTTGCAAAGGCACGTTCGAATCCCATTTTGAATCCAGTTCCTTCAAGCAGTACCGAGAGGTGTGAGTGAAGTTGTCGAAAACATTCTGTGCTTTTCATTAGCTTTGTGAAGTACTTGTTGTGGTTGTTGCGGCTCTGAATCAGAGTACTCAGATTCCATCCTAGCTGCATCATGCTCAAACAGATTCATTTGTTGTGAAGAATTTGGAGTCATCTGTTCATTGACCACTTCGTACAGCTTGAGAATATCAGAAATGACAGCATCTGAGTTAGTTGACAAGATCTGTTCATTGATCAGTTGGGTATCGGATATAGCAGCTTGTATATCATCATTTGAAGCCGTAGTTGTCATGGTGTAGTCTTAAACGGGATTTTACAACTCGAGACTTAAACCGAGAAATAGATTCTTTCCTGAGATTTTACTAAAGTCACCAGAGAAAACCGAAAGACGTAGTAGGTGAAATAGACTTAGAATGAGAGCTTAAATAAGTCACAATTTATGCTGAGAATCAAGTCGAGACAAGTCAAGTAACAATATATTCGATTGTGATAAGTCAAGCCGTAAGAGTTAACTCACAACGTCAAATCACACTCAAATTAATCGAAACGACTTAAGTTACAACTTTTCCCGAAGCACAAGTAGTCAACAAATCAAAGAAATCTCAAACTTAGCAAATCGCTAAAAACCACCACAAGTCCAAAAGTTAATCACTGAAGAGGAAACTAATCGCTATCCAAAGATAATCGCTGGCCCAAAGTTAATCGCTGACCCAAAGTTAATCGCTGACCCAAAGTAATCGCTGACCCAAAGTAATCGCTGACCCAAAGTTAATCGTTGAAAGAGGTAATCGCTAAATACAGCCAATCGCTAAAAAGCTAATCACTGAATTTAGTTAAACGCTAATCTGGACTTAATCGTTGGTGAGAGATAATCGCAGAACAGATCTAATCGCTAAACACAGCTAATCGCTAGAAAGCTAATCGCTGGTGTTTAGTTAATCGCTAACCACAAGAAGGCAGACAGTACTAATCGCTATTCAGATAAATCCAAACCAGTCGCTATCTAGCGATTTGTCTGGTTGTCCAAATATAGTAAACCCACTTAATCTCCAACACTTAATTGCTATTCAGACGTACTTAATCGCGACCAAGAACACCAAAACAGTCGACTAAATCGCTAATAAGAAAACCACCCAAAATCCTTCACACCACCAAACCAATGAAAGATATGACTATTCCAAATCAAGAACTATGAAACCATAACACTACTAAGCATGAAAGTACAACCATAACACATCATATTACACAACAAAGATTAAACCAAGGTGTTATTCAAGAAAAACTATTCTAACCAAGAAAAACCACAAAAACCAACCAAAAACTGTGAATCCAAGGCCCTAAGATGAAACCTAGGCTCTTGATACCAATTGTAGGATACACTAAATCATAACTCGTGTGGTCTTTGTGATTAATGGTTCAAATTATAAGAAGAAAAGAGTTAAGAAGTTAGAGAGAGAAAGTAGAGAGTAGGGAGCCTTTTTAGAGAGAGAAAGAACAAGAGCATATAATTACTATGTGAAAAAGGTCCAACCCTCTCCCTTGGTGGGAGAGGGTATTTATACTTACAAGCGGATGAATGCCTCTACTAGGCTGTGAAGCGGGCTGACATAGGGTAAAAGACCCTAACCGACACCACGAATACTAACTAATACTAAACTACGTTATAACTAATATATTAAATACTACGAGCTACATGATG
This sequence comes from Artemisia annua, assembly GCA_014162995.1. Classification (NCBI taxonomy): domain Eukaryota; kingdom Viridiplantae; phylum Streptophyta; class Magnoliopsida; order Asterales; family Asteraceae; genus Artemisia; species Artemisia annua. The sequence continues at coordinate 30,383 of LBNU01003352.1, forward strand.
CATAACAATACTTGGGGTGACCGAATCTTCAATCAGAAAAACGTATTCCTAACAGTAACTTTTATAAAAATAAAAGTTTACTTTTCGAAAACTAGATTTTGGACTAAGTTTGCAAAATATTTTCATTAAAGGACCAAATGTGTAAAACTGTGAAAACTTTCGGATTTTAATGAAACAATGATATTTTAAATAAATATAAGGGTAAAAACTGTAAATATTTGAAGCTTAGGATAAAAAGTGTAAAAGTAATGTTTTGGATTAAAAATGTAAATATTTTTAACCCAAGGGTATAAACTGTAACTTTTGCAAAGAAAAGGGATAAAACTTGGTAATAATATATTTTTACTCTAAACCTTTTATATTTTGACATATATAATATATATATGTACACTTTTATAATAATTATATATATACTTTTCATATATTATTTAACTTAAATTGTTTTACTACAAAAAAAAATAAATAAAATAAATATTTTTATTAACGTTATGACGACAACGGATAATAAAACGTTTAATGATAACGTTTTCGTATCGAAAGTATAAAATAACTATGTTAAGTTATTTTGAATATTTTAACACACGAGATCGATATCACCGTACTTGATAAGTAACACACACAGAAAAAGTATATCACCAAAACATCTTCGCAGCGAAAATCCTCTTTGGAAAACCCTTTTGTCTCAATTCCTGGAATTCTGCAGAAAAATCATTAGACTCGATACAGCATTTGACTCATAACAATTCGAATATGCAAACTATTCGTTGTTATGATTTCATGTTCATCAAAAACCCATTCCCTCGTGGACTACCTTGGATCTACCAACCTCATAATCTCTACCGAAGATAGGCGTATGGCAATTTCGGTCATGATGTTGATGCGCTTTAATCACGGCAGCCTAGGCTTGTTTTCGGTAATTTAGCTCTCTAGAGAATGAAAAAATTAGTAGGGAAAGTATAAATGGGTAACGAAGAAGAAGAAACAAAGATAGAAATGAATATATGTGGTGTGAAGCTAATGTGTTGTCCTTGTGGTGTTACAGATTTATTGTGATTTGAAGCAATTAGAATCAAAACAGAGAGAAATTTATTGAGGAACAA
>LBNU01003352.1:42543-53108 GCA_014162995.1 Artemisia annua
AGTTAGATGGGTTTGATGAATTCTATGCATGTGTAATTTCTATTAGACGATCATTTTCAGGATCAATTCCTTTTAGTGAGACCCTATGGAAATTTTTTGAGGAAAGCTTCCTAACCGTGAACCATAAGTTGAATGAATTGATGGCTTTGTATGAGGATACAGATGATCTGGACACGAGGAAGGATGAGGTAAATAATACAAGCCCACTAAACACCCTACAAGTCCTACCATTATTTGAGGCACACACATCGCCCGTGACTTACCCGGAAGAAGTAGAAGAGACTTTAGGAATCCCGATAGAGGTAGAACCTTTGAACCAAACACAACTAGAGGATATAGGTTTGAATGCTTATAGTGATCATAACCTTACTCTTAGTTCTAGGGAATTTCCTAATTTTGATGAACCGGAGCCTCAACCAAAACTGTTACCTAATCCTCCATCTTTAGGTGTGAATTTAGGAATTGAAAAAGGCCCCGATCCACCCATCAAACCAAATAGTCTGGGTAATGTTAAGATTAAGGTAGTAGACTCTAGGCCATGTGGAGTGGAAGCTAATGTAGGAGTGAACCATGACCTTACATACTTACATAACGCACTCATGATAGATCACAAGAAACATTATGGGTTTAAACCAGGTTTATTAGGTCAAGATGGATTCCCAACTAGGAGCCTTTCGAAGTTGATTGAAGATGATCCCTTTTTAAGAGAAAACTTTGATTTACCCATTGACTGAATTAAATTAGGTAAGGTTATGATGATAGGATCCCACATCTTTGAGCATATAATTCATCCACCGCTCTTCCCTCACGTGGCATACTTCCACCGAGATGGTGTGTATCGCTACTTCCACCCGCACTTAATCCTAAGTGTAGGGAAAACCTCCCCTATTTCTGTTAAATAAGGGTAGAGTCAGGCTCGTGACTTGAACAAAAACAAGCGCTTAATGGGAGGCAACCCAAGTTTTGTGTGTTTATTTGTTGGTTTGTTTGATTTTATTTGCTTCCGTATGTAGGTTTTATTTTTATTGTTATTGATTCATGTAACTAACTTGTGAAAATGCTTTATTTTGTTTTTAACTTCGTCTTAACTACATATAAAGGTATTTCGCAAAAGCTAAGTGTAAGGGAAATCTAAATCGGTTTATAAAGAACGAATGAACATGAATCATAACAATGTAAATTAACATACATATTAGTATTTGTTTGAGTCAAACACTTGTATCGAGTCATAATGAAATTTTGCAGGAATTCCAGGAAGTAAGATCTAGTTTTTCCATAATTTTTTCCGGAAACTTAACATGAGAATTCTGTCAGATCATTCTGACGGCGTCAGGCATAACACCTGACGGCGTCAGGTTAAAATTTTCTGCAATTTTTGAAAGTTTTGTATTTCTCCCGGAACCATAAAAAGTTTTGTCAATTCTTTAACTTATAATCTCCAGGAATTCTGCAAAATATTCATTCCACAAGCATTATATCCTAGTATATAGATTTTACCACCGATTTCATGCGAGGTTGGCCTTTATCTTTTTCAAGTTAACAGGTTATTTTGGACAAGAAGACGTTTATTAGTTTGGAAGGGAAGCTTTGAATGTTCGTCTTTCTTGGAAGAAGATCTAACCATGTTACTTCAGTATCCACATCAAACGATTCAGGGGAGTATTTGATTTCATTCTTTTATTTTATTTACTTTTACATCTTCTATTTGAACATTGGGGACAATGTTCGGTTTAAGTGTAAGGGGGGTAAATGAAGGCACTGTTGAGAATACATTTACGCTTGATGTTTTGCTTTGTTTGATAGTAAATTTGTAATAAAACCAAGAGAAATATTTGTTAGGGCAATTTTAGCGCCAATTTAAATTTTTTTACAATATTTAGAAGTGAAACCTTGATCTTAATGAGCGTCTCATGGATAGGAAATTGTATGACTAGCACAAAACCGTACCACTAAAAAATTTTCCACCCCAAATATGTGAGGTTCGCCCCTAGAATTGGTAGGAAAAGCATCCACCTTTGGTGCTATGATGTGTGTACCGGTAGCATTTAGATTCTAGAACTTGCATTAGGACCATCTCAAATCCACAAGTGAGACTACATTCGTGTAGTTAAGATTTACTACATGATAAGAGGCATTAAGATTAACCCATTCTTTTACACCCGTATTTTTGTTATAATTACATTGACTTCATTGTTCAAGTAATTCTCCCACACCTTTTGCGTTGTATCCATTTTTGGTACACGATACCCCTAGTACACCCCTCCGAGCCTATCCTTTCGTTTCGATCTTTGAGCATCTTACTCAAAGTGAGAATTTGTTACACCCCACTAAATGTACACCCAAATCGCCTTAGCCTACCTTGTATGCACCCACTATGGTGCATTATTGTGACAACATTTGTGTTAAACCCTTAGTTAATTATCCGGTCAATTACATGGTTGCTAAGTTAAGTCATATCCTTGTACATGTTGTTTTGGGACGATTGGGACTCATGGGTAAAGTACTAGTGTAATGGAGTAATGGGGAAGAACAACATTATTACCCCCATATGTGCTAAACATTTTAAAAGTACTCCAAGTTTTTCAATTATCTTAATTCGAGTTATTAGAATAGTAATTGTTAGGATCATAGTTTTCAACTATTCAGTCAAGTCTCGGTCATTTCAGTAAATGTAATAGGTTGCTAGAATTATCACTTTTATCTTAATTATGTTAGTTACTCGTATGATTAATGTTTAGTCCAATAAGGTGTCCAATGGGCCTTGAAGCCCACGACTTAGATGATAGGGAAGGAAGGGAGTGTTGCCCTATCCCTCTCCTATATATAGGACACCATGTATCTCATAATATTTATTGGTTATTTTCATATCTTAAGGAAACTCTTGTACTTTCATCTTTCACATTGATCTTAATCAACCAAGTCTAATTCTCATCTCATTTCTTTTATTTGAATACTTGTGTTTACTAATATGGTGACCTAACAAGTGGTATCAATCGCTAGAAGAAGGTGTAGTTTATTTTTTTGTGATATACGAACCTATAACTCGTTTTTTATCTCGTTAAAATTCAAAAGTTTTCAACTTTCTTGCTTCTTTTGTGTTTTTATCACATCTTTGATTACAAACTTGTGTTAAGAATCAAAACAAACAACAAAGTTTCAAAATTTTTGGGTTTTTTAGATTCGAATAGAACTTGTACTTTTTATCGAAATTTTTGAAATTTTTGTTAAAAAGTTCAAGTTTGCAACTTTCATTAAGATTTCATCATTTTAATGCTAGTTGTACAAGAATCTTGGATTTAAAACTCGTTTTAGGATTGCTTTTTCACAAAAAGAAAAACCGTACTTTTTGCTTTCTATCGAGAACCTTTAACCCCATTTTATCGAGATCACATAAACCCCAATCTATCGAGAACCTTCGATATTAATACTTAAGTGTTTTGGTTGCTTACTCAGTGCTTTTCTCTCTTGTATAAGAAAGAAAACACTTCGACATATTGGATAGTTTCGTTATTGTATAATCTCGAAATTTGGATAAGTTTTTATCGAAAACTTCAGTTATCGAGAACCTCATAACTTATCGAAATCAAGTCATTGTTTTCGAAATCTTGTGATTCTATCGAAATTAACTTAAGTGACATCGAAAACAAACTTTGTCTCATTTGCACCAAAGATCTCGATAATTGTCTCCAATTTTTCTCGAAAACTTCCTTTTATCGAGAATAACGCGAGTTATCGAAATCCTTTGTGTTTTATCGAGAACTTTTGTTTCTTGGGATTATTTGGCCTTTAACTGATTATCGAAATCATCTTTTCATCAAGCATCGAAATCACTTTGGGTTTTGGTTTTCTAACATTTGTCTTAAGCACTATACCTTCTACAAGATCCATAAACCACAAGTTTTTCAATCATGTCTCAACCACCGTACTTTAACCCTTATCAAGCACAACCGTATCATCAACTGCAACAATTTCGTCAGCAACAGCAATATCAACAGAATGCACAATCATATCAACAGCCAAGTCAAATGTATTCTCAGCAACATGCCATGATGCATCAATTTCAACCTCAACCCTTACCAATGCTACAACAAATCACTCCAACGCCAAAACAGTCTCACTGGTTTGATCAGATGTGTGAGGTCATTACTACTCAACAATCGAGGCATGAAGCAGGTTCACTTGACACACCACCAATGTTGACACCGGGTAATTATGTTCAGTGGTCAAGTCGATTCCTTAGATTTCTTGATCTCAAGAAACCCCATGGCAGATATCTTAGGAAGGTTATCATGGAAGGTCCATTTGTACCACCTCTCAACACTGTTCCTGCTAATGACAATGCTGTTCCACCTAGACCTGAGTCTTCAACAGCTTTACCTGAAACACGCCTCACTGCTGAACAAATTCTTCATAAGGAAGCGGACGAATATGCCATGAGTTACATCCTTCACAGCATACCAAATCCTATCTTTCGCAGTGTTGATGCTCAGAAAAATGCTAAGGCCATGTGGGAACACGTTCATCTACTAATGGAAGGAACTCAGTTGAATCAGGAGGATATGGAATCCAAACTTTACATGGAATACACACACTTCATGATAGAGCCAATGGAATCACTTGAGTCATACTATCACCGCTTCACCAATATCATAAATGACCTCGACAGACACAACATCACACTACCAAAGATTGCCGTTAACACTAAGTTTCTTGGGTGTCTTGGACCGGATTGGCAGCGATATGTGACATTTGTTCGTCAGGCAAAGAATCTTCATGATGCACCGTATGGATTGTTGTATGATTATCTCAAACACCATGAGTCAGAAGTGAACAAAGACCGTGCTCAGAGAGGAACCCTTTCACCGTCTCCAACATCAAACTCATTAGCATTGGTTGCTCACTCACATGTTCCGAATTCATCCATGCAACTTCACGATTACTCAGTTGAACAGAATCACTTCAATTACCCTATTCAGAATAAGACTTCATCATATGATCTCTCTTCACAACAACAACCAACACAACTTGACCTATCACACAACAATGATCCCTTGTACCAATCACATGATGATGATGATGATGATGAAGACTTCAACAGCCTTAATCAGGGAATAGCACTCATTGCTAGAGCTTTCAGCAAATTTTCTAACAAGTCCAACAATCGTCTCCGATCATCGTCTAATACAAGGAATCAAGATGTGATTCATGATGGCCGTGTTGAGGTTCAAAACCGTAACAGTGGGAGATTCAATTCTGGTGGTTATAGTTCTGGACAGAGATTTAACAACAATGGAGGAAACTTCAGGAACAACTCTGGCTCATCTCTGAAGAAGGTTGATTTTGGGGATAATGGGAATGATACATCAGGGAATCAGATAATTAAGTGCTTTAACTGCAATGGAGTCGGTCATATGGCTACTGCATGTCCTTCTCCAAGAACTCAGGGCAGTAAGTATCACAAACAACAACTTCTATTAGCTCTTCAGGAGGAAGCTCGAGGCACCAACAAACAGAATGACAACAGCTTCATGGCCAATGCTCAGTCTGATGATGACATGGAAGATCTCGAAGCTAATGCTGCTGTTATGCTTATGGCCAACATGCAGGAACTCCACATCACTGAATCAGGTCCAGTATATGATTCTGACACTCTGTCTCAGGTAAACGACTTTAATTCATGCCTTATACATGATATTGTCACCCCATCTGCATCTGCATCTACATCGAAACAATCGGTTCAAAATGATGCATTGTTCTCTACAGACGAAAATTATCAATTGGACACAGTCGTTACATTTGATGATGATCAAATTAACTCAGATGTCTCAATTGATGATTCTCACACTAATCATGTAAACGACAACAATGCTCATCTTAAACCCCTTGCTTCTATGACTGATCCAGATTCAGACCTTCGGACACTTCTCATGGCCAGTCAATCTCAAAATATAAAATGTCAAGAATTAAATGCGAGATTGAAAGAGAAGAATGCATCATTGTCTAGGGATCTCGAGTGTTTGAATATACAATTAAATAACGCTGTTAAACTCATTGATAACGAAAAGAGCTTTGAAAATGCTTTTAAAGAATCTTATCGTCGTGAAAAGGATCTCGAATTTCAAATTGGCAACATAATGGAATCTAAAAATGATTTAGCTTTACAACTTGAACAACAAGCTTTTGTACATAAACAACAAGTTGCTCAACTCGAAGATGTCATTTTGCAAACCAAAAATGAGTTGTCAACTTGTCAAGCGGATTTTCAGGAACATAAACAGATTTCAAGGGATAGAGTTAAATCATATTTAGATGAAATTGTTGAATTGACGAGTCAACTCAAAGAGTTTCAGAATGTTGTATATAAAACTGGTAATTCAATTACAACCATTCATAAACTTTCTGTAAAACGGTCAAACACCGGCCATGGTTTTGCCATTGGTAGTGAATCACCCAGTTTTTTAAACAAAGCACTCACCGAGATTCCGAAGATATATAGTGCAAACCATTTCTTTGATGATACTGTTATTCGTGCTGTTGTTTATGATCGTGAGGAAGAATTGGAAATAGAGGACGAGACTCGATCTAAAATGGAAAATGTTGATTTCAACAAACCTTTTGATTACTCAAAAATGCCTTCTATTAATGAAACTTTTACACCTCAAAAAGAGAATGTTGAACAACCGTATTTTATATTACCAGAAGATCTTCCTTCTTATAAAGCTTCCCTCACACCAGTAGTTCAAAACAATGGTCTTTTAACTAAACCAGAAAATGTTCAACCTCTTCCTAAAACGTGCAAGATACTTCGGTATTTCCAAACGTTTATGGAAGATATTGAATTTTTACAAGATGCTGTTGATCGTAATTCAGAAATCACTGTTTTCACATTTATTGCTCCTCATGAGCGTGAACGGCGAGAGGTGTTTCAAAAACAATTTTTACCTCACGTTCAACATCTACGATTATGTGCTGAACTCTGGGAACAGGATCTTCAAAAAGAAGTGTCTTCAATGATGGATATTTTTCAAGAAACAGAAAAATCAATTTCATTTTATCAACGTCAAAATCAATTTTTGCAAAATGAAAATGATCGTCTCATGGAACGTGTCCTCAATTATGATATTATATCTGTGGTAATGAATTCTCTTTATGAATGTGGTACTGATATGCTTGTTTCTGAACACTGTGATGATATTGGGTTGTTGAATAAAACAGTTGAGACATTAAAAAATGAGAACATGAGTCTCCGACAACAAAATGATGATGTGCAGAAAAAACTTTCAGATGAAATCTTTCAACTCAACAAAAAACTAGAATGGTGTCAAAACCAAAGTCTTGTTTTTGAACTTGAATTGCAAAATCTTAAAACTTCGACATCTTTTTCAAATGAAAATGAGGAACTTAAAAGTCAGATTTCTAAATATGAAAAAGAGATTGCTGAATTGCAAGAAGTAACAGATTTTTGGCAAAAGAGTCGAGATGAATATTTCTACTTAAACCGAAAGCTTGACAGCACAATTCAGGACAAAACGCACATCATTATTGAATTGAAGGAGAAAATTAGAAATCTTGAAAAGAAAAAGTCTGCAAATACTAAGATTGTTGCACCAGAAAAACATAGGACAGATAACACTAGTAACGATACAGCTATTCATAATTCTAACATGAGTTCTTCCACCTCTCCAGGACTAGTTATCCCTCCTAGCGTTAGCAGATCCAAGCTCCAAAAAGAGAAAAAGAAGAATAGGAATTTGCGACGTAAGAGAGAGAACTTAAAAGCTATGGAAGTAGAAGCTCACCCTAGGAATTTGAATAATAATCATGTTACTCTAGATTTAGATTGTGATTTGGCAACTTGTAATCCGAATCTGTCTGTAACGAATGATGTATCTCGTACTTTTTTATCGGTTAATGCATCTTGTGTGTTTTGTCGTAAATCTATGCTATCTGGTGATCACTCTAAGTGTGTTGCTACTTCTCTTTTAACACGTCTTAAGAAACTTACAAAAGGCAAAAAATCTAGGCCCATTACTGCTTCCAAATCTAAGCTAGGATTAACGCCCCCTGTAGTTTCAGAGGATGTAGTTGCTACCCCTGTAGTTAAGCCCAGCAATCCTAAGAACTTGCCTTCACTTAGCGAATTCACTAAGAAGAAAGCGCAATCTAGTTGGAAGTGGCAGCGTTGGTTAACTAAGATGCATAATTTTGCTTGGATTCCTAAAGTTGTTATATCATGTGTTTCTAACCAACCGGAACCCGCTACTTCATCGGGTTCCACCCTTACCATTGTGCCATCGTCGTCTCCTTCGTGTGATGCAGGTGGTGCAAATCATTCTCTGGATTGTTGATAGCGGATGTACCCGACATATGACAGGCGATCTCAAACTGTTAAGAAACTTTGTATCAAAGTTCATTGGTACTGTCAGATTCGGGAATGATCACTTCGCTGCTATTATGGGGTATGGAGATTATGTCAGTGGGAATATTGAAATCAGCCGTGTATACTATGTTGAAGGTCTTGGTCACAATCTCTTTTCAGTCGGTCAGTTTTGTGACGGTGACTTAGAAGTTGCATTCAGGGAGAAAACTTGTTTCGTACGTGATCTACAAGGGAACGATCTAATGTCCGGCACTCGCAGCAACAGTCTTTATACCATTTCAATGTCTGATATGATTGCTTCCTCTCCCATCTGCTTACTTTCTAAGGCCGAATCTACAAAATCATGGTTATGGCATAAACGAATGTCACATCTCAACTTCAAAACCATGACTGATCTGGCTCGACACAAATTGGTTGAAGGACTCCCCAGATTCAGATACGCTAAAGATCACCTTTGTCCTGCTTGTGAACAAGGGAAGAGCAAACGTGCACATCTTGCTTCAAAACAAGAACCCAGTACGGATCATGTTCTTCAGCTATTACATATGGATTTGTGCGGACCAATGAGAGTACAAACGATCAACGGGAAACGTTACATTCTTGTCATAGTAGACGACTTCTCAAAATGGACTTGGGTCTACTTTCTTCGTACTAAAGACCAAGCTCCATCCATGATAGTCACTTTTCTCACCAAAATTCAAGTTCAGCTTAGAAACACCGTCAGAATCGTCAGATCAGACAATGGAACTGAATTTAAGAATCAAACCCTTCGGGATTATTTTGAGAAGGTAGGTATTGTTCATCAAACATCTATTGCTCGTACTCCTGAACAAAATGGCGTGGTCAAAAGACGAAACCGTACTTTAGTGGAAGCCGCCCGCACAATGCTGATCAATGCACAACTACCAGACTATCTTTGGGCAGAAGCCATCTCAACACCATGTTATACCCAGAATCGATGTATGATCAACAAACGACACAATCGCACACCCTATGAACTTGTCCACAAACGAAAGCCCAATATTCAACACCTTCATGTCTTTGGTGCACTATGTTACCCGAACAACGATCGTGATGACTTTGGAAAGCTTAAAGCTAAGGCTGATGTAGGAATCTTTATTGGCTATTGTGAAAATTCTAAGGGATTTCGGATATACAACCGTCGGACCAGAGAGATTCAAGAGACAATACACGCTAATTTTGATGAGCTCACTGATATGGCTTTTGAGCGCAACAGCTTAGGACCCGAACTTAACCGTTTAAATTTCCCAGATCATTCAGATGCACCTTTACCTTTAACCCGTCAAGAATTAGAAACGTTGTTCACTCCACTGTTTGATGACTCTTTTGAGAATCGTGCACAAAATGTATCCACCGATTCCGCTGCTCAACCTGCCACTATACCAGTGCCTGATACACCCGTTACTACAACTACCGTAGAAACTGATGCACCTTCAACAGATTCACCAACAGCAGATGAACAGACAGACTCCAACTCATACAATGCACCTGAAGATCTGAATCAACAAGAAGTACCTGAACCTACAAATTACGATCCCAATGCATTCTTTAATCCGTTTGCACCGACTCCCAACCTTTCTGATATTCCAGAGTCGTCAACACGGGATTTGGAATCGACTAATGTGCAGCAGTTCCATAACCCTCACCCTTCAACACATCATTGGACACGAGATCACCCAATTTCAACATTATTGGTCATCCCCAAGCTCCAGTGATGACTCGACAGAAACTTCACTCCGATGCCGAACACTACATGTATGCACTCACCATCTCTCATGCCGAACCAAAGAGCATCAAGGAAGCAATGACACATGATAATTGGATTGAGTCTATGCAAGAAGAATTCGACCAATTCAAGAGACTAGAAGTCTGGGAATTAGTTGAAAGACCGGATGGAGTTTATGTGATTGGACTTAAATGGATATGGAAGAATAAGTTGGACGCAGAAGGTAATGTCATACGCAACAAATCCCGATTGGTAGCTAAAGGTTATAGTCAGGAGGAAGGAATCGACTTTGAAGAATCTTTCGCACCCGTGGCTAGACTTGAAGCTGTTCGGATTTTTCTGGCATACGCTGATCACAAAAACATGATCGTGTACCAAATGGACGTTAAAACAGCATTTCTGAATGGTCAATTACGTGAGGAGGTATACGTCAGTCAG
>LBNU01003352.1:53518-68213 GCA_014162995.1 Artemisia annua
TGCCATAAGTCGTTAAGTTAACTGCTAAAACATTAAGTTAGGACTTAGTATAGAATACATGTAGTTTAGGGACTATAATTGCCAAGTTGAGAAAGTTACAAAATTCTACTTCCTACCAAACAAACCCCCCGTTTTTTCTTTTTTATCAAAAACAAAATATAACTTTATTCTCTCTAACTCATCTCACGGCCAAGAATCAAACTACCAATCCATTCCATTAATCTTCAAAACGTAAGTTTATTTCTGATCTAAACACTATTCTAAGATAGGGTTTTCATGGAATTGGAAAGTTAGTGGTTAGATTTTGCGTTTGAATGATTTCGAGACCTAGGGCTCACGAAAAAAAATAGAGATTCTTGATTTTGATTGTTTAGGCTAATTAAGCATAACGCTTTTGTGTTTTTATCTATCCTTATCATGTTTCCAAGCTATTATCATTACCTATAACGTCATAAGATGGATTTCGATGACCCCTAGTTTTCGACAATTTGGGTTTATGAGTAATAGAGTTGTTTTGTTTGTTTTTATTGGTGGGATATGCTTGTTAGGATCTTAGTATCAACTCTGTGTGCTTTAATTGTTTCAATTTCATGATTTTGAATGATCTAGATGTTCTTGTGAGTTTCGCTAATTTGGTTCTTTCTCATTTTGTTGTTGTTTATCCTGATTCTATAGTCAATACATGATTGTTTGAATTTTAATTGCATGAATTCATTGATAAAACAACATGTATCCATCTTACGTATGATCTAGATAGATTAGGGCTTATGATACTTATCGAAATCATGTATGTGCTTGTTGTTTGTGTGTATAACTTTGTTTTTGCACTCAATTGTCTCAGGTTCACACAAGGAATCAACAAATTTTCACATACGTACGTCTACATGATGATTTCGAGAGTTCTTGTATAAGAATTCTCGATAAAGTGATTTTATCGAGAACATTTATCGAAAACATTCGATATGATTATCGAGATACCTCATAATGAAAGTTATCGAGATATCTTTATAATTTATCGCAATCTTTTCAATAAATGTTATCGAGATCATGTTGTTATCGAGATCCCTAATCTTATCGAAATCTTGCTAAGACTGTTTTATCGCAAACCTTGGAATCCTTTTATCGAGAACATTTGAATTACATGTTATCGAGATCTTTCAGTTTGAAAGTTATCGAGAACACTCAATACAAATGTTATCGAGATCACTGATTTGGAGAGTTGTCGAGATCACAAATTTACAATTTTATCGAGATCACACTTAGCATAATTTTTGAAAAGTTTGTACAATATGTAAACTTTATAAAATCTAAGTTGTATTCTTGTGAACTTGTACTCATGTGTCTGTGACCATTGTGACTTTAAATTGTGGATGTTTAGTGATTGTGTAATCTATTAGATGTAATTAACTTGTATTACGTGTGTTGAATGCTCATCATTACGTCTTAGATTACATAAAATTCATCATTGTCATAACAAACATCTCACGAGGTTAATGAAAATTGCATGCAAAATGTAAAATGAAATGGTCTTAAGTATCAAACTCGTACGTTAACTTACAAACTAGCAAGTTGAATGTTTGATCTTATGACATCATATTTTCAGTTCACAATGGCTTAACCACAACAACTAGCAGAAAACGCACCCGCACAGAATCTTCCACTTTTAACACTTGGTGAAGTAGTTCCAGCTGACTACCATGTGACCCTTGGCAAGAATAATCTTCGTTTAGACTTCAACAAGCTCAGGATTACTGAAGATTCTTGCCGGATTGTCAAAGACATTCTATTGGCACATCCGTGCAAGAGCATGCTTACGAAGTTTGCTTCTGTTCCAACCTTCTACATTCACCAATTCTGGCACACTGCTCAGGTCAATTTGGATGACGCTTCGTTCAAGGTCACTCTAGAGCAACATGAATACGAAGTTGATCTAGATGTTCTCAGGACGGTTCTAATGCTCCCCACTTCCAATGAATATGAACCGATGTTGACAGAGCTTGAAGTACTCGACTACATGATTGAGCTTGGTTATGATACAGAAGAGTCCTCCAGGCTTATACTGTCCAAGTTAAACGTCAAGTATCTACCTCAACCTTGGAGAACATTTTACATGCTTATCATCAGATCTATCACGGGACGGAAGAGTGGTCATGAACATCCCCGACTATCCCATCTGCAAGTATTCTGGGGGATGATGAGCAAGGCCAACATTGACTTTGCAGATCCAATCATGAGCGACATCATCTTTCAGATCCGTACTACTGGTCGAACCATGATTCCTTTCTTAAGGTTCACCAAAATGCTCATTGACTACCTCGTTGGCAAAACTCCTGAATTTCGCCAAAGGATGTTTGACCGTACCGAACCAAAGCACAGCATTGTGGACGATGACAAGATTGCTTTCGTCAAGTCCATTCAGTTCACTCCAAGGACCACAGGCCTGAGAATACCTGACAATCTTTTGAATGACAAGATTCTTGCATCTTCGAACTACCGAATCTACGACTTAGCCTACAAAGCTGGGAGAGTAGGCATTTCTGAAACCGAAGAAGTTCCCAGATACATAAGGGAGACTCGCAGCAAGAGAGGTGCTAAGTCTGGAAGCTCCAGTAGTACTCAAACTCCTAAACAACCAAAGTCTAAGCCTGCTGCAGCCCCAAAACGAAAAGTCATCAAGAAGAAAGTCATCACACCTGAACCATCACCACCACCATCAGAAGCTAGTGGGTCAGAATTTGGCTCCGAAACCGAAACCGACACAGATGAAGGAGGGGACTATGAAATAAGGTATGTTGCTCAAGAGGATCCTGAACTCGAACTGGCAAAACAATTAAGTTTGGAAACTCTCCATGAGCAACAACAACAACCAAGAAAAGGAATTGTCATCCGTGAACCTGGGCATGATGATAAAGAAACTGCACAACCTGAATCTGAACCTTCAACTGACAAAGGCAAGCTGAAAAGCGTAATCGTTGACACCCGATACCTGGAAAAGGAAGAGCAGAAAAAGCTCAAATTGGCTGCTCGTCTCAACCTTCAATTGCAACAAGCTCATCAGCAAAAACTTGAACTCCAAGCTAGAGAAGGTGGCTCTAGCAGCACAGTGATACCTCCAACAGCAACTGAAACAACAACAGAACAACTGGAAAAGGATGCTGAGGGTAACACTATTATGAAAGATGCTGGAGTTGAAGAGGCTACAGATGAACTACAAAAGGAAACTGAGACAACAATTCCAGAGGTCGAAGCCAAAAGTCAGGAAGAAGAGGAGTTGAGTAAGAAAACCTCAGAGGAACCGGCAGAAGAAAATCTTGATGATCAACCCCATGATCAAGATCAAGATGATCAATTCTTCGACACCGATATGCCATCACCGCCAAAGGATAGGTCTCCAACACCGGAACGACCTCCAATCCCTCAAGGTACACCACCTAAAGATCCATCTCCACCTCACTCTGAATCAGATAAAGATGCAGAACCATCATCATCATCATCATCAGACCAGTCACCACCACCACCACCACCAAAAGCAAAAAGACCAAGAATGAAGAAAGCCAGTCTGAGAACTACAAAAGCATTTTTACGGGCAAAGCATATTGCGGGATCTTCAAGGACTAGGAGAACACCACAACAACACGATGGTGATCTTCAAGACCAAATGAAGAAAATGACTACACTGGTTACTCAGCTCTCTGATAAAGTACAGGAGTTAATGCAGACTAAAGCTCAAGTTGACAAGTACATGACAGCAGATATGGAAGAGATGATCAAAGACTACACCAAAGAATACTTGGGTGAAAATCTTGTATCTACAGTAACTCCAGAGTTGTCTGAACTGCTGAAACCCATCAGAAATGAGCTAGACATCAGGATTCGTAAAAACATCGTCAAAACGCTTCAGTCAACTCCTTTCTATCTGCAAACGAACAGGCCTCCTACTGAGCCTGTGGATTTAACCGTGGAACAACTGGAAACTTTGTTAGCTTCCAAACTTGCTGAAAAGGTAGAAAAGACTGATGAAGAAGCTGCATTACTTGAATCCCTGAGGGCAACAGAGTCATGTAAAGAAGCCGCTGGTACACGCAAACGTCCAAGAAAAGACGATGATCCGGACAAAGACTCACAAAGCAAAAGATCCAAGTCTATCCGCAAACCATCATCATCCAGACCACCACCAGCATCTAAGACTTCTACCCGCAAACCACAAAGTTCAGCACCCAAGTCTGGACCTACAGCAGCAGAAGAACCATTCATGCTTCAGCAAGATGATCAACAGGAGGAACCACAACATGAATTCATTCAAACTGAATCTCCTGAACCACAAGCTGGAATATCATCAACAACTCAGACCGACAAGTCTAAGAGTAAGAAGAAGCAAACCAAACGCTTTACATGGTTAGATGCTCCTGAGGCTCCTGAATCTGAATGGGTCACTACAATGATTAAAGCTCATCCACCGCTTGAAACCGAAGAACCACTCCCGGGCAACACTTTACAATACGCTCAGAGTATTCTTTCGGGTCTTCAGCTGGAAAAAGTGACGAAAGCTGAACTTAGGCGAATCAACAAGGATGCTCGTGACTTTCTTAAGGCACGATCAGGAAACAAAATAGAGCTGGACTACCATTTGCAGAACATTGCATCAGCTTTATCAGACTCCTTTGATTGGCTTAATCCGGAAAGCAACTTCGATGCCCATGGAAAACACAACGAACCGTACTTCACCGACTGGACAAAACCTTTACCTCTTCAAGGCTTTGCTGACAAGCCTAGAATTCCATATCGGTTCTTCTTCAACTATGATCTCCGCTACCTGCAACACGACATCAAAGCTTCCAAAGATCGCTACAAGTCTTCATTAAGGATTTCAGTACCAGCTGCTCGTTATGAGGTTCCAAACATTGAAGAAACCGCTCCTATTTTCAGCAACTCTATTGTGGAATACAACAGAGACGCTTTGTTTGGAATTCAGAACTGGTCAGAACGACGAAAGCTCGGCTACACTCACAGACGTGAACGTACATCCGGTGATGTGAAGAACAAAGGCCGAATCGTCGCAATCATGCAAATCCTGGAAGATAAACGGTTTGATTATGTCTACATGAAGGAAATAGTGGTTAAGAGGCAAGACGAACAGCTCTACAAGTTTTGTGAAGCCGATTTCCCACATCTTTATCTAGATGACGTAGAAGATATGTATCTGGAGAAAGTTCAAGGAAGAATGAGGGGCTTCCCAACGTCAACTCAGTACAACTTCATCTCTTCCTTGCTCATGTACATCAGACAACTGATCATCCGTGAACGTGTAGAAGATCTACAGTTAGGTGTTGAAAGCTACCAGAATCATCTCAACTTGACCAAACCACAACTCATGATCGAAGAACTACATGACGCATCTCAACTAATGATTCTCCAAAAACCAAAGTTCGGGGTTACTTACCTCAACTCAAAGAATCAGCTACGGTTCATGCGGTTCGACGAGCTTCATAAGTTCTGTGATGCTACCTTGCAAAGAGTTCGTGATGGTCTAGTGGGGAGATTGACGGACGATCTGAACAAAGTAAAAGAAGGAAAGAATACCCGTTGGAATTCTAGCACAAGAAGAATGGTAAAGAACTTCATCCATGCCATTGAAGAAAGGCTCAACCGGAGGGAACAGATCAGGAGGCTGGAAAGTTATATCGGGGTTCGTCCATCGTTTCCGATCCTGACATTTCAAAGGCCCAACGCAAAGTTCACCGACTTCAATGCCTTGACCTCATCTCAGACTTAAGCTTCTGGTATAACCTTTCATTATTTCCAATTCATTCTTGATTATTGTGAATTATTAAGGCTTGTGTACACATAACAGTGCACAACCCATACCTTGTAAAGAAAGGACCCTGTGGTACGCTTCAGTGCTACAATCCTAAGATAAGGAGCGAAGGCTTCTTACTTTTGAGTAGAATTTATCAAACTTTTCAGATTTTCACAATTCTACTCAAAAGACAAGTATTTCACCTCAATGAGTATCCACAAGTTGAGGGGGAGTACTTGTACCAAAACATCGTTCTTAAAATCTCAAATCTTTGATGATAACTCCCCATAAGACTCAAAAAGCATATTTTAATCAAAATCGTTTGCAAAAACAACATTTGATATGCTATTTTTGAGGGGGAGAAGAAGAAAATGATTAAAATATGATGTGGCAAAATTGTATCTCACTCGAGCTCGACTCAGAATTGACCCAAGAATTGACGAAACAAAAACCGTTAGTATTCGAAAGGATTTATCCGAGTAGATTGTACCGTTTCGAGAAACTCTTTCTAGACGTTACTTTGACGGGTCTAACTTCCTTTATGGAATGTTTACAACTTCAAGGTAGTTATTAGGGCTAGTTGTCACCTAAAAACTGACAATGCATCCCTTTAACTAAGCAACGTAACCGTGTCCCTCGGGTACATGTCTATTAAGAGTGGATCAATTCTAAAGTGCTAACTTCTCCCGCATGTGTTATTTTCCGCAAAATATTCATAAGCACATGTGGAGGGGGAGTATTTCATAAGAAAATAAAACCCTCAAAGTGTTATAAAATGTTTTTTTTCACAAACACTTTGAGAGATTTTCAAATGAATGGTTTCAAAAGGCATCACTAGGATAGTCATGGAGTTATAAGGTGACTAAGGTTAGGAATAACCGTCCTATGATCCGCCTAAACCGGAGGGATCTACCCAAGGACATCACCAATAGTTAGTATTTAGAAGTCCTTAGGTATGATTCGAAAAAGGAGAAATGAATGAAACGGAGAAAGAAGGGGTTGAAGAATTAAAAAGAAACGTTATGAAAAGGGTGAAAAGAAATGAGCCCTCCAAATTATTCAACCTTAGGGCAGACACCGGGTTCAATTCATATGCTACTGGTTGTTGCTAAGGCGACACCGGTATTGAAGATAAAAGACGTCATGGACCCAGTGACGCATGCACCTTAACCTTCTAGCCACTCGGGTATCTCTCAAAAGATACTTGTTTCATTCTCACGGGGAACCGTTGTAATCTATCGACCTTCTATTTAGAGTTGGTTGATATTGAAACAGGAGACCCTGCCCCAATCTCCGCATAGGAAACCATAAGTTGCACTAATTGAGTCTAGAGCCACGAGATACATCAAAGATCTCTTAGGTACACTTAGTAATCTTACATTGGTTGTTCTACATCAATGGACACCAATTGTAAATTATCGAGTCCTTCGCAGATCTTAGCAATCTGCCTAGAACGTTCATGAGGGATTTACTTAGGTATTTCTCGAATGATTGAACGGAAATCCTGCCAGGGTCAACATCAAACAGCCCTGACAGCAGGTCACTTCGGTAATTCCTCGTGGGTTACGCTTAGTGTTTATGATGGCTTCAAACGGTCTACAGTCGTGGGGTGATCTCCAGCGACTCACCTAATCGTGGGTGTACTTAGTTGTGCCCGTGTAAGCTCCTTAGGGGGTATCCGATTAGGAACGGCCTTGGCGCGAATTAGAAGGAGTCTTCACACTATGCTGTTGACGAATTCTAGTTCAAACCTGTAAGTACCGGTTGTATTATTGCTAACTGTTTTATTTCAGGTACAAATGCCATCTTGAACACCAACTTCCACATGCTCATACATACATCTCAAATGCCAAAGAAAGCTCGATGCAACATCACAGTCTAAAGAAAAGATTCTACGACAACAATCATGAATCTTCAACAACAAAGACAAAGAGCTACGAATGCATAACTACAACACAGTCAAAGATGTATGAGCATGTCGGAACGGAGCGAATTCATTGGAGACACCGAAAGTGACGTATGGCGGATTACAACATCATCTATCATTTTCACATCAACAAAGACAAAGAACAAAGAATGATGAATCACTTCTACTACAATCATTTTGAAGACGTCTAAAGCTACAAATGTCAACAGTTAAAGTCCAAAGACAAAGACGTCAAGCAACCTCGATGACCGTGACGAACTTCTATCCTTCAACAATCCTTCATGACCGATCCTTAGGGGGAGATTGTTAGGATCTTAGTTTTCAACTATTCAGTCAAGTCTCGGTCATTTCAGTAAATGTAATAGGTTGCTAGAATTATCACTTTTATCTTAATTATGTTAGTTACTCGTATGATTAATGTTTAGTCCAATAAGGTGTCCAATGGGCCTTGAAGCCCACGACTTAGATCATAGGGAAGGAAGGGAGTGTTGCCCTATCCCTCTCCTATATATAGGACACCATGTATCTCATAATATTTGTTGGTTATTTTCATATCTTAAGGAAACTCTTGTTCTTTCATCTTTCACATTGATCTTAATCAACCAAGTCTAATTCTCATCTCTTTCTTTCATTTGAATACTTGTGTTTACTAATATGGTGACCTAACAGTAATTGTAAAGTTTTGTAAAGATTCAAGTGTAAGGGGAATGCAACTCCCCTATGATGTATTGTTTTGGATGGTAGGGCAAGAGTGTATGAAAAAAAAATCGAAAAATCAAGAAAAATACAAAAAAATATGAAAAAGAAAAGAGAAAAACATACGGACTACCATCCCGTTTCCTTTTATGTTTCTTTTTAGTTTTTTTTATTTCATTTTTAGTTTAAGATTGAGTTGAGTCTTGACTTGAGCAACGATGTAGAGTGCATGTATTTGATCATGATAATTAACTTGCCACCATTAAAATACCCTTTATTCCAACCAAACCGTGTTTATCATATCCCTACACCTTACCTTACAACCCTTTGGAAAGCCCTCTTTGATAGTTTATCTTAGGTGCTTATGCCTAGTGGAGGAGTAATTGATCCTCTCCCAAGCCTATGGTAATCAATTTGTTATGACAGGTAGTGAGTGTTATTTTCCGTTATCATTTATGAGATATAATTCTATGACATTTGAGAGATGAGAGAATCCAAACACTATTTGTGAGGTGCTAGTGTATGATTTCGTGCTTGTTATGAGTAGGGTCTAATAACTATTTGTTGTAATTACTTTTATATTTGTGTTAAATGACCCCTAACTCATATTTTGATTGGAATAAAAGCTCATTTGCTTGAGGACAAGCAAATCTCAAGTGTAAGGGTATTTGATGAGACGAAAAGTGTTACGCTTTTACGGGGTCATTTAAGCCCTAATTCGTATAAATGTGATCAAATATTGCCCTAAATCGTTCCTTTTGTCATTTTAGGTACTTTTGAGAAGAATTCTGGAAAACATGCATATTTGGACGTTTTTGGAGCATAAAAGTGAAGAAAATGACAAAGTCTCAAAAGAAGCTGGATTTCCTACCTGACGGCGTCAGAGTCACAAGGTGACGCCGTCAGCAAGCCTTGACAAAAGAGTGGAAACCAATTATCAAATTACAGGCCAGAAAGATTTTGAAAATTAACACTTGACGCCGTCAGGTGTTAGAAGTTGTAGGCCGTCAGGTTATGAGTTAAAGAGTGACGGCCCAGAGAGGAATAGAGAGTGACGGCGTCCGAAGTGGATCTAGGCCATCCGAGAAACCTAATGGTGGCGAGCTGACGGCGTCAGCCTCTATAACCTGACGCCGTCAGAGTGTAAAATCTATATATAGTTTTCTATTTTTCATTCATTAAGTGTGAAACTTTGTGGAGAAATTTTAGCACCAAACCCTAGACGAATTTTCTGTACTTTTTAGGGTTTCCAACCCTTGGAACCCTCATGCTTAATTAAAGATAAGTCTTCACTTTAATTCAATCAATATGTTTATGCGTTGGTTGATTATCTCTTTTGCTTGTCTTTCAATTAACATGCTTGGCTAAATTCTCTTGTGTTTGCTTAGATCTAATGAAACCTAACTATTAATTATTGGTTAATTGATGTGTTGTTGTTTGTTGGGATGATTGTTCCATCAATGTTAGGCTCAAGAAAACTGGCCAACCTCCTTTATGGTAACGTGCTTGAACGTCTTGGGAAACATGTAGCCAAGGCATACTAGGCTATTAAGGTAGTATTTAAAGCATGAGCCACTGTTTACAATCCCTATGGTTGTACCGTGCATGGCATAGGAGGAGATAAAAGCTCATAGAATTGGAGAGATATGTATGCCACTCCATGAGTTATTAGGAATACACCCTTCATCCACACAAGTAACATACATATCAATTAACCGGTAAAAGATAGTTAGGGAGTAATGAAGTCTAAGTAAACACAACTTTTCTCCATATTTTTTTCACAACCAAATAGTTTAGTTATTTTATTTTCTTTTGCAATAGTAGTAATTTTGGGTTAGTTGACTAGCAACTAATTCCGCTCACTCCTTCAAAACCGAGATTTTACTTGCTTTCCTAAAAATATAAAAATACAAAAAGAATCTTCCTTCACCCTTATACCTATTAGAGTAGTTTTTTCTATCTTAACGAACACTATTCCCTGTGAGAGAACGATCAATCCCCCGTACTTACCACTATCCTATACTACATCGGTCAGGTACACTGCCTAGTGGGGTTGTAAGCCTCTTGAGATCCCTCGAGAGGTAAAACCTGTTGTAAGGTCACAAAACCACGCATCACTTGTCTTTCAATTAACATGCTAGGTTAGATTTATATTGTGTTTGCTTAGATCTAATGAAACCTAACTATTGATTATTGGTTGTTGGTGTGTTATTGCTTGTATTGGATGATTGTTTATCGATGTTAGGCTTAAGGAAACTGGCTAACCTCCTATACGGTAACTTGCTTGAACGTCTTAAGAAACATGAACCAATGCGTACTAGGTTTTTATGGTTGTATTTAATGCATGAGCGAATTCTAATGATCCCATGTTAGGAGCTTCTAGCAGGCTCGACATAGGAGTGAAGTATGAGCTTATAGAGCTGGGGAAGTACGTACGCCACCCCACGAATGGTATTAAGGAATACACCCGTTATCCATACAATTAATACACACTAATTAACCGGTAAAAGATAGTTAGGGAGTAAGGAAATCTAAGTAAACACATTTGTCTCCATATAAGTTTCACAACCACTTAGTTTGTATTTTTATTTTATTTGCAATAGTAGCTTTTGGGTTAGTTGACTAGCAACTAATTCCGCCCAATCCTTCAAACCCGAGATTTTACTTGCTTTTATAAAATATAAAAATACAAAAATAATCATCCCTCATCCTTAGACCTATTAGAGTAGTTTTTCATACCTAACGAACACTATTCCCTGTGGAGAATGATCAATCTCCCGTACTTACCACTAAACTATACTACATCGGTCAGGTTTACTTCTTGGTGGGATGGTAAGCCTCTTGAGATCCCTTGAGAGGTAAAACCTGTTGCGTGGTCGTAATCCCGCGTACATCAATGACTACGATAGTCAGATGACGAAAGAGTGTTTTGCTGATCACACGGAATTCGAGGCTGACATGTTCAGAATCACATTACTCTAGCTCATTGGTAATGTTAAGGAGTACATCATACATAGAGCAACTCACAACCGGGTGCATGATTCCGAGGTAAAAACATGTCCGGTGCAATCATGTGAAGGTATTGGTGATTCGGGTACAACATTGAATGATGGGTCAGGTGTCACCATATGCAAAGGATCAGAGACTGACAAGTCAGACACTACCAACCGTTCAGGGTTTATTATCACATATGACATTGATGCAGATATCGGTCCAGTGAAAGAACAAGTGTCATGTGCTGAGGTACCCCTAACTGTACATCATAATATGTTTTCTGATAAAGAACTACATACTGATCATGATACGCCCACTTATGACACATATTTTTTGGAAAAGTCTGACAACCACGTCATTTCTGATTCAACGAATATGAATCATAAAGGGGATGAAAATGATCAGGATGTGATTTGTAATGATGTGTCAAGTTATTGGTTTACAGCTGGGTCTTTTAAATCTAATGAGGTGGTTGATAAAGAGGTTTTTAATGAACTTTCAAAGAGATTTTCACTACTTGAAAAACATTGCATCTCACTTGAAATTGAAATGCAACAGAAGGAAGAAAACTTTCAAACTAACCAACCATGTAAATTTCCGGAACTTCCCGACTTCCATGAATATTTTATGATTAATGATTTGAAAGCCCAGTTATAAGTCAAAAACATAACAATCAACAACCTAAAAAACCATATTATTGAACTAAAGGCTAAACATGAGAACAACACCATAACTGCTAGAAACTCTGAACTGGAACAAAAAGTGGCGGAATTACTTATGGAAAATGAGTCTTTGAAAATGAATTGCAAAAATTTGGGTGAGTCAATAAAAAAAACGAAAACTAAGACAATAGAACAAACAACTTCTCTGATTGCCAAAAATGATGAATTCGAAGCTCAACTTCAAAACATGGGATTCACAGTCACTGCTTTAAAAAACGAGCTGAGAAGAACCACTGGAAATTGTGTGACCCTTAAGTTTGCAAAACCATCAATCTTGGGAAAACCGGTGCTTCAACCAAAAAGAAACCATCCAGCGGATAGACAACCGAATGCTTTTAAATTTGATTGTTCAAAAGCACTAAAAACACGGTTTGCTTCCCAAGTTGATGAGAAACGAGTTTTGATAAAACCAGACTATTCACAACATAAACCTAATGAAAAGCTTGTCACAACTCATTTTAAATCTCATGCTCACACGCAAGATGGTAGAAATGCCTTCACACCTAATGGTTACCCCCAATCTACTATGGTCAGAAACAAATACAAAAATACTGTGCCCTTTAAACATAGTCAAAGGAGAGTTAGAAACAAAGCTTCTCACCCTAAGAATGACATAGTGCATAAGAAACCTTTTATGAGTAGACCCTTCCTTAAGTGGGTACCTAAGGGGAGAATGTTCATGATGAATGGTCTCAAGTGGTCATATGAGTGTAAGCATATACCGAAAGACAAGAAACTCCCTGAGAACATCAAATGTGAGGAACACCATCAGCAATGTGCTAATTCTTCAGCTGGACATGTCACTAAGAGAGCTCAAATATGGCGACCGAAGGCACGGATATCTCCAAATTTAGGAGATCAGATTTCTCCCTGATGTTGATTGTCCAGGACTACTGATTATTGCTTATCAGGACTCGGGTTTCACCAGTGTTTATTCTTCTCGTATCCTTGAGCATATAGCAATCTATACTAGGTATACAAATAGTCCATTTTTTTTATTCTCTCTTATTGTTGAATAAGGTAGTTCCACTTAGGTACAATAATGTATGTCTTTATCTTATCATTACGTCATATGGTAACCAGTACTTCATAAAACTGCTCAACACGGATTACTTTACATCCGGGTTCAATATGACATCTTGTGTGATATTTATTTTCTTTTCAATAAATGATCTCAGATTTTATATCTGATCATTGCTTGAGGGGGAGAAGTGATCATTATTGGGAACTATGTTCATTATTCTGTGTGGTGCTACCTGTTAAAATTGTTTGCCCTGTGTTTTGAGTATTTTTGTGATTGCTTGGGTTCGTTGCTTAAATATTTAAGTGTTACTTGGTGTTATGTGGTTGCTTGGGTTCGCTGTTTAAAATATCTAAGTGGCACTTGGTGTTATGTGGTTGTTTTGCAAGTTGAAGAGCTAGTTTTGCATAGGTTTAAAAGATACTTGTAGTGATTATCTAGTACAAGGACCTATTCTGCAATTAAGTGATAGTTGAGTGTTGATGAGACGAAAAATGTTACGTTTTTAGGGGTCGGTTTGAGTCCTAATTCATATTTTTTTGGTTTGGATTTCACCCAAAGTCGTTTCTTTTCTCATTTTAGGTACTTTTGAAGGGAAAATCACAAAAGAAGCATTTTCGGGCGTTTTCGGAGTGAAAAAGTGCGGAAAACAACAAAAACTCAAAAGACCTTGAAGATTACTGAAGGTGACACCGTCACACTCTACAAAGTGACGCCGTCAGGAACAAGTGAAGTCAAGGATTGGAAAAATACTCGTGACAGGCCAGAGAGTTTGTAGTGCAAAATTGTGACGCCGTCAACCTAGGCCGTCAGATCTGGAACCAGCAATTATGACCACGTCAAGGAAGGCCGTCTGGAAACCCTAATCGCCGAGCTGACGACGTCACCTATTGGGCTGACGCCGTCAGCCCGCGTTTTCTATATATATAGAACATTTTTTCTTATTTTGGGAGGAACTTTAGTCGAATTTTGGAGTGGAGAACTTTAGGGTTAAACCCTAGTACGTGTATTACAGACCTTAGAGGGTATCCTAACCCCTCTAACTTGCATGTTTAATCCAAGATAAGTCTTTATTCATACAATATGTCTATGTCTTGTGTGATATATGCTTGTGCTTGTCTTTCTTTCAACATGCTAGGCTAATTTACTTTGTGTTTGCTTAGATCTAATGAAACCTATCTATTGATTGTCATGTGATGTGTATGTTGAGATTTTATTTGGGTGAATGTTTCATCTACGTTAGACTAGAGAAAACTGGCTAATCTCCTATACGGTAACAAGCTTGAACGTCTTTAGAAACGTGAATCATATGTGCGTTATCGATGTTAAGGTAGTATTTCATGCATAGGTTGCTATCGGTGAGCTCATGATAGGATGCTTGACGTATCGTCATAGAGTGAGGTAGGAACTTATAGAGTTAGGGAATTGAACGCACTCCCTACGACTTGTTAGGAATACACCCGTCATCCACGCAAACTCAACATACTAATTACATGGTAAAAGATAGTTAGGGAGTAATGAAATCTAAGTAAACACTA
>LBNU01003352.1:95902-125746 GCA_014162995.1 Artemisia annua
CCAAGCAACTTGTTCATAGATTGGATACTTACATTCACAATGTGTCATACGTGCAATTTCTTCCTTTGTTACCTCCTTCGATAATAACGAGTTGAGGAGGAAGACGATGCCATGGTACCAACGTGATTGAAGAAGTAATTGAGTTGGATTATTAAGGGTGAACATGGCGCGTGTAACCGGATGGTGGCTGGAAAAAACTCACTTGTGGACAAAATAGTCGTGTTTGATCCACAAACAAGGGAAAAAAATTAAGTACGCTACTCAGAACAGCTTTTTGTGACAAGTATGATGCTTTATTATGGTATTAGGCCAACTTTTAAATCTTGCATATGCAATTTACAACAAGCATGTTGCAATTTTCCCTATAAATTTAGAGTTAGGTTGATATCTCTGATAAAAACTGTAACAAAATGCAAGGACCTAATACAACATGTTGCCAAGTTTAGTAAAATAAAATAAAATGAACACNTGTATTATTCCTCATTTGTTGCCAATTATACACAACCTACTGTATTTAAAATCATTCAAATATCTAATACAACATACTTTACTAAACTTGACCAAAGCCATGAAATGGTGCTTAATATGTTGCCTATTCTTATGGTTTAATTCAAATAAGGTAATGGACTAAAAAAATCACTCGAAAAATGGTCCTTAATTTCTCACACACAGATAATTATAGGGTGTTCATTGTGCCCTTAATTATGCAAAATCGCTTCATTTTTTCGAGTTTTGTGGTTTACTTTGCAGCAACAGGAGGAGGAGCACCACCAGTAGTTGGCCTACAGATATGACAAAAAAGAAAGATAAGAAAATCAAGACTTGAATATCGATTTTTGTTGATAAAAAGTTGAAACGATTGTTTGAAATGTGTTTTCTTAGAAAAAAAACTTACAGCCCAATGAATATTTTGAAAGAATCATAGATTCCCCACTGTACTCCAGTAAGAGTTCCAACCATAACGATACGAAGAGGAAGGCCACGAGTGAAGAGGCCCCACAAACCGAGCTTTTTGACAGCCTGCAACACAAGTTTCACAGATCATGTAAGGATGTATGCAAAATAGACAAGTCTGACGGGTAGGGTCAAAAAGGGTATTTTTGGTATTGGTCAGAAACAAGTCAATCATTTTTTCAAAATAGTTGGTGTCAGAATGATTACGAAAGTTTTACAAGTAGTATATTCAAAGCCTTTTGAGTAAAAAATTATAGGAGGTCTTAAGCTTCAAAATATACTCAGTACGACTTCTAACACGTTTTGATCTATTGAACATGTTTCTTTTTAAGTTTCATTATTTTGTCCGTTTGAGAAAAAATAGGACCCCTGTAGCTTGTTTTCTTGGAAATTTATAGTCAAAGTTAGGAGATATAATGATATAAATGTATACTCACATCTCCAACAGTAGCACCCTGGGCATTGTTGAGGAAAGAGACCAAATTATCAGCCGGGTGAGAAACAATCGAACATAATATACCAGCCAAATAACCGCCAGCAAAGCTCACTCCAAGCTGAAAACTTTGGCTACATTGCTCTTTCGGGGTCGGGATGGCATGCTTGTACATCATCTCCACAATTGTCTCAAAAGATGCAAACTTCATCATTGTGTCTGAAAAACAAGGCATTCCTATGTAACTAAAGTAGTTTTTGGCATTACGTCTTGAAGCAAATAATGAGATATGAAACCATTTAGAATTCAAGATGATTAACTACATCAAAATGGACTACAATAGAGTGTGGTTATCATACACCGATCATTACTATTTAAGGGCGTGTTTGAGAATTTTTATTTTTTTCCCGCTTTTTGAACGGCAACTAACTATCTCACAGTATATGCAACATAAATACATCTCACATGGCAACCATTTGGTTGGGGAGCATTCCCACACATGAGATACCATTGGTACACAAGCCCTTTGGTGCGTGTTTGAGATTGTATATTATAAGGTACTTATTTGCTTTGAAATAAGTATATTTTTACCTGAATATTTTGAGTCTTTAATCCGTCTAAAATATGTAAATAAGCGGTTTTCAATAAATGTTTGGAATAGCTTATATGCTACTGTATGAAACAATGCAATAAGCAGCTAAGCAGGAAACAAACAATCCCAAACACTCACCAAGAATTGCATGTTATATCGCCCCTAAATAATCATTATACTGATCATGTTTGTCCATATGTAAAGGAAACAAGATGCAGGCATGCCTATAAAATCTTTAATCCTAATATTTAGTGATTGTGAACTCACATGGAATTTGTCGTCCCCAAAGAGGAGTTAGCCCCCTGTATAACCTGTACAAAAAGTACAAAACCATAAAAAATAAAAATCAATGATCTCTGATACATAGGAACAAATATGCTTTCATAATATTATCATTTGATCGAAACAATAACCATACCCTGCAACACCTTCAGCCTTGATGATTTTCGGAAGGCCATCAGACAAACCTTTGGCAAATCCAGGTTGTGTTTGAACACGAACCTTAACTGCCTCAAACGGGCAAAGGGCAACGTCAGCAATAATTTCAGCAGATGCAGAACCAGCAAGGTAAATCAATGTTTTATACTTGGTTGCATATTCAGGACCAGCAATGTCAGCGTATGTTTTCTTGAAATACTCGTAGAAACCATACTTGCAAGCGCCTTGTGCACTGTAACCGATCATGGTGGGTGCCCAGCCCTTAAAGAATCCTTTCAATCCTTGCTCTTTAAGTAGTACCCCAAAGCCAGAAGAAATGTTTTTGTACTTTGTAGGGTCAATCTGAAGAGTGAAAATACATGTACGTATTACGGTCGGGCTATAGACAAAAAAACCATAAGGATTTGAACCTTCGTACACAGATGAGTTAAGACTACTTCTTTGTATTAGAGACAAGTAGAGTACTTGGAATGTATTATGGTTATGTCAATTGATAAACGTTACATGTACCCAAACAACAGTTAGTAAACATCATAGAAAACACACTAACTGATATTTTGATAATGATATCGGAAACATGAAACAAGTTTAGAATTTTAGAAGAATAAAAAATGAAACACTAGTCTTTAAATGATAAAGGTGAGGCCTATATTTGACACGGTTCTATTATATAGATTCGCTGTGTTTCATAAATACAACGGACCAAATTTGTAGTGGATGTTTCTGCTGCGAATTAGTGCTATGGTTGACCCATTTTTTTTTACCCGAATTTGAAAAACTGTCGCACTAAAAAGTAAAAATCACACAATAGCTTCTTACTCTCAAAGCATACTCAGTAAGAATTTTTCGACAAAAAATTTAAGCAAGTTTCCAAAGGGTAAAACTTGCTTGAAAATTTTAAAGTTTGGGTAAAAAGAAGAGAATCAACAACGTACTCCAAGTCCCTAATAGAACATCATTGTTTCACTCATTACTTCGAAAATCAATGCTACCACTTATAAACACGTTAACATTTTCTTCATCCACCGGTGTGGGACAATCTTTAACTCTTTTCCTTTCCATAAGTTCCATTTCAAATATCCTACTTCGATATCCACATTGTATCCATTTTAGACACTCATTATATCGATATGAAAATCTCTATCAAAGAGAACAAAACCCAAAAATATTTTGTTCATATAGACAACTTTAGTGAAAACCCATATTTTCCACTTAACACTTCCAACAAAAGACAATAAAGGCTAATGTCGGATCCGGTAACTATGCACAGGTGGAAATACGAGTGAGTTGGACATAATGGGTAAAAACATGTAGGTTTATCATACTGGTCTGACTCGAATGCTCATTCAAATAACCACTAACTCTCTTTTTTTCCATATACTATATCTTATGAGTTATGATTTTGAACAACATATAATCACACAAATCATACTACTCAGAACATAAACATAAAGGAAGATCACCTGCATATTACATTTGACAAGATCAAGCGGAGTAACAGCCGTGTGAGTTAGCCCACAACACAAAGCACCACCAACAGTACACGCCGCATAATAAGCAGGCGAAAACATCTTAATCTTACCAGGCTCACTAGGAGCCTGCACCACAAAACCTCTTTTCTCAACATCCAATGACACCGGAACCGAAGACAAGGTATCCTCCATTACGTGATCGAAAGTTGATCCATTTTTAAACGACGACGAGTATAGATAGCTCGGAATCATAGACTGCCTTAAACTTTCCATGATTTCCTTAGCCAAATATGCTAGAATTTCGTTACGATTAAGCTATAACTCGGTTTGAATGATTATTAACTATATGAAAATGGATTCAAAGTTGGTGAAAAATATTTGTAAAACTTTTAAAATTTGTTACAC
This sequence comes from Artemisia annua, assembly GCA_014162995.1. Taxonomy (NCBI): domain Eukaryota; kingdom Viridiplantae; phylum Streptophyta; class Magnoliopsida; order Asterales; family Asteraceae; genus Artemisia; species Artemisia annua. Next base: position 100,197 of record LBNU01003352.1, read on the forward strand.
GGGCTTTGAAGGGGACTTGGATATATATATGTTTTCTTAATAAGCTTTTTGCCCCTGGATTTTAATTAATTTACAAGGGTAATATGGTAATGACTAATGACCAACAGAAATTTCTTATAGAATAAAAGAGTAGAAACAAAAACAGAATGAAACACGTAATTGCAGCCTCCCGTTGACTGGGAACTTGTGGCACAAGATTTTGATTCTATACTGTAGTACTTTAGAACATTTCAATCTGTTGGAATAGCATTTTTGACTGCGTATAGAGTATGTGCCCGGTGGACCCGATAGATGTTGTCGCTTTGTGCCACTTAAATACGTGTCATTTTTGGTTAGTTAAATAATATGTCAAAAGAAATATACGTCTTCTTAAATTCTTTACTAATTTTAATGAAATTGTACGTTTTAGTTCAGTATTTTTTTTTCTTTTTTATACTCGTAAAATAAAATTATGCATCCAGTGACCTAGAGTCTTTGGTGTGCCCTTGGCCCCTTGCCCTTGAGATAATAATAACTAATGGTAAAAGCAGCATAGTGTATAGAGTATTTGCCCCTAAGATAGTAATTAATGGTAAAGAACAAACATTATAAAGCGGAAATTCTTTACTAATTTTAATGAAATTGTACGTTTTAGTTCAATTTTTTTTTCTTTTTTATACTCGTAAAATAAAATTATGCATCCAGTGACCTAGAGTCTTTGGTGTGCCCTTGCCCTTGAGATAATAATAACTAATGGTAAAAGCAGCATAGTGTATAGAGTATTTGCCCCAGAGATAGTAATTAATGGTAAAGAACAAACATTATAAAGCGGAAATAAAGAAATTAAGAAAGAGTTGAAAATTAGTCGAGAATAAGTGAATGCATTGGGGTTAAATTTTAAGAATGACTCCTGAACCAATGAGTTGATATTGCTCAATTTACTGATTAAGCTGTTGTTAAGTTATTATGTGAGAGGCGGAGATAAGTTGAAATTGAATTGAATAGTATTTAACTATTCAAGTGATGAGATCAACAACATGTTCACAAAATAAATTTTGTGTGAGTATTAAAGTTTCACTTGTGACAGTGATGTCATATGTCAAACAGTGCAACTTGTCATAAGATTTTGAAATTTTTAAACATTTTTAATTATTAGAGATGCTCTAAGTTCATTTTTTTCACCGCATCCCGTTCATCATACTAGGAATTACACCTCTTTCGTATTCACCATGAGACCGGTTGACGAAGGCCATCAGCGGTTCTTCGGAAGGCCATCAGACAAACCTTTGGCAAATCCAGGTTGTGTTTGAACACGAACCTTAACTGCCTCAAACGGGCAAAGGGCAACGTCAGCAATAATTTCAGCAGATGCAGAACCAGCAAGGTAAATCAATGTTTTATACTTGGTTGCATATTCAGGACCAGCAATGTCAGCGTATGTTTTCTTGAAATACTCGTAGAAACCATACTTGCAAGCGCCTTGTGCACTGTAACCGATCATGGTGGGTGCCCAGCCCTTAAAGAATCCTTTCAATCCTTGCTCTTTAAGTAGTACCCCAAAGCCAGAAGAAATGTTTTTGTACTTTGTAGGGTCAATCTGAAGAGTGAAAATACATGTACGTGTTACGGTCGAGCTATAGACAAAAAAAACCATAAGGATTTGAACCTTCGTACACAGATGAGTTAAGACTACTTCTTTGTATTAGAGACAAGTAGAGTACTTGGAATGTATTATGGTTATGTCAATTGATAAACGTTACATGTACCCAAACAACAGTTAGTAAACATTATAGAAAACACACTAACTGATATTTTGATAATGATAATAAAATCAGAAACATGAAACAAGTTTAGAATTTTAGAAGAAAAAATGAAACACTAGTCTTTAAATGATAAAGGTGAGGCCTATATTTGACACGGTTCTATTATACAGATTCGCTGTGTTTCATAAATACAACGGACCAAATTTGTAGTGGATGTTTCTGCTGCGAATTAGTGCTATGGTTGACCCATTTTTTTTACCCGAATTTGAAAAACTGTCGCACTAAAAAGTAAAAATCACACAATAGCTTCTTACTCTCAAAGCATACTCGTAAGAATTTTTCAGACAAAAAATATAAGCAAGTTTCCAAAGGGTAAAACTTGCTTGAAAATTTTAAAGTTTGGGTAAAAAGACGAGAATCAACAACGTGCTAATTCAAAGTTGAAGTTTATCTCCAAGTCCTTAATAGAAGGTCATTGTTTCTGCCTTTTCTTTTAAAATCAATGCTGCCACTTATAAACACGTTAACATTTTCTTCATCCACCAGTGTGGACAATCTTTAACTCTTTTCCTTTCCATAAGTTCCATTTCAAATATCCTACTTCGACACTTGATATCTCATCCACATTGTATCCATTTTAGACACTCATTATATCGATATGAAAATCTCTATCAAAGAGAACAAAACCCAAAAATATTTTGTTCATATAGACAACTTTAGTGAAAACCCATATTTTCCACTTAACACTTCCAACAAAAGACAATAAAGGCTAATGTCGGATCCGGTAACTATGCACAGGTGGAAATACGAGTGAGTTGGACATAATGGGTAAAAACATGTAGGTTTATCATACTGGTCTGACTCGAATGCTCATTCAAATAACCACTAACTCTCTTTTTTTCCATATACTATATCTTATGAGTTATGATTTTGAACAACATATAATCACACAAATCATACTACTCAGAACATAAACATAAAGGAAGATCACCTGCATATTACATTTGACAAGATCAAGCGGAGTAACAGCCGTGTGAGTTAGCCCACAACACAAAGCACCACCAACAGTACACGCCGCATAATAAGCAGGCGAAAACATCTTAATCTTACCAGGCTCGCTAGGAGCCTGCACCACAAAACCTCTTTTCTCAACATCCAATGACACCGGAACTGAAGACAAGGTATCCTCCATTACATGATCGAAAGTTGATCCATTTTTAAATGAAGACGAGTATAGATAGCTCGGAATCATAGACTGCCTTAAACTTTCCATGATTTCCTTAGCAAATATGCTAGAATTTTGTTACGGTCAAGCTATAACTCGGTTTGAATGATTATTAACTATATGAAAATGGATTCAAAGTTGGTGAAAAATATTTGTAAAAACTTTTTGAACTTGTTACATGGGCATTGAAGGGGACTTGTATATATATGGTAATGACTAATGACCAACAGAACTTTCTTATTGAATAAAAGAGTAGAAACAAAAAACAGAATGAAACACGTAATTGCAGCCTCCCGTTGACTGGGAACTTGTGGCACAAGATTTTGATTCTATACTGTAGTACTTTAGAACATTTCAATCTGTTGGAATAGCATTTTTGACTGCTTATAGAGTATGTGCCCGGTGGACCTAGGGGGTTTTTAGGGGTTCACGGGAACCTAATAGATAGATGTCGCTTTGTGCCACAAAAAATACGTGTGATGTTTTGTTAGTTCAATAATATGTCAAAAGAAATACATGTCTTCTTAATTTGTTTACTAGTTTTAATGAAATTGTACGTTTTAGTTCAATTTTAATTTTTTTTTATACTCGTAAAAAAAAATTATGCACCCAGTAACCTAGAGTCTTTGGTGTGCCCCTGCCCCTGAGATAATAATAACTAATGGTAAAAGCAGCATAGTGTATAGAGTATTTGCCCCTGAGATAGTAATTAATGGTAAAGAACAAACACTATAAAGCGGAAATAAAGAGATTAAGAAAGAGTTGAAAATTAGTTGAGAATAAGTTAATGCAGTGGAGTTAAATTTTAAGAATGACTCCTGAACCAATGAGTTGATATTGCTCAATTTATTGATTAAGCTGTTGTTAAGTTATTATGTGAGAGGCGGAGATAAGTTGAAACTGAATTGAATAATATTTAACTATTCAAGTGATGAGATCAACATGTTCACAAAATTAATTTTGTGAGAGTATTAAAGTTTCGCCTGTGAGGCTGTGACAATGATGTTATATGTCAAACAGTGCAACTTTTCATAAGATTTTGAAATCTTTAAACATTTTTAATCATTAGAGATGCTCTAAGTTCATTTTTTTCACCGCATCCCGTTCATCTTACTAGGAATTACACCTCTTTCGTATTCACCATGAGACCGGTTGACGAAGGCCATAAGAAGGTGGTTACCTCGTGTTAAAACACACAAAAAATATGTAAATTAACACATATACAAAATCATTGATCTAGAAAGAATATGTGGTAACAGAATCATGCTATTGAAAACAATATTCAAATTGGTAAGGTGCGCGTATTAGATTTGAGTAGACTTTGAATGGTGGTAGAACTTTCTATCTTGGTAAACAAACGTCAACGGTCAATAAAATTACACAAGCTTTTGGAAACTTCCTATTAATTAAATATCAAATATTAGTGACTTACCCCAACAAAGGTTTCGTGATGTAGTTGGTGATCACGTCAGTTAACACGCTGAAGGTCTCCGGTTCGAACCCGGACGAAGCCAAATTTGTTTTTTTAAACTGTGTAAAGCCCCAAAATAAGTAAGGAAAAAAAAAAGGTTGCGCCGTTGCCGGGGATCGAACCCGGGTCACCCGCGTGACAGGCGGGAATACTTACCACTATACTACAACGACCTTATTGTTTTGTAAATCTTAATTTAATCAATTAATCGCTCACCAAGTAATACAATAAATCTAACTAATATGATTTTACTAATATGATTTCGTTGCAATGTCATACAAGTGGCCAATAGTTTATGATTGTATCCCTTTAATCTTCATGCTCATGTTTTTATAAGGCTTAGCTGATCTAACAAAGTTGTTCTAATCTATGTTTTTCTAGCAAAATTGTTATAAACGTTATAATTATCCTATCACTAGTCATCTAAAGGAAAAAAAATCCAACTGATTATTAACCCAAAATCACCAACAACAAGAAGTAATTTTTGTTTTTTATTTTTTGGGGAACCATGGTTTATGACATCCAGTCCGATTATATGCTTGGCATTGGCTCAAGTCATCTTTGCAAATATGATATAGCTTTAAGAAACTTAGAGTGGGAGGATAAGCATTGGGGATTTCGGAATTAGAAAGTATCGTAACACAGTGGCGGAGCTAGAAAAAATTTTGTCGGAGGGCTGAAACAAATTTTTTTCAGGAAAAACATTAGATGGGAGGGCCGAGATGGAAAAAAAAAAGTTTTTTAACACATGAAATCGCGAAAAAATACACTAACGGGCTTAGGCCTAGGGGGCCGGGACCCTTCCCTGTCCTCACTAAGCTCCGCCCTTGATAACGAACAGCTTAGTCCACCACCATAACCATCTGATCGATTGATAAAGCTTCCATAATAGGCTTTTCATTTATAAAAAAAAAAAAAAAAAGGAAGCCAGCCTCTTTACAGTTCAATTCCATGACACTGCCACAAATCATCTAGACCAAGCAAAGTTCCTAATCAGTCCTACTAATGTCCCTACTGATATACGGCCACTGAGAAACAGAGGTGGGACGGGCCCTCAAAAGATATAGGCCACTTGATGGTGTTTAAGAGCATCTATTCGTAAGCTTTCTCCGAAATGATAAACTGATGATGGATCATTCAAAATGTCTTGGACGTAATAACTAAGCCTCCACCTTCAAAATTTCAACTGCCAAACATCTGCACAAGCATTATAAGATTACAAGACTGAGCAATCAATTCATTGACAATACTAGTTCTATACAGGATCATAAAGCTACAACCCAAATTGCGTTAAAAGTGAATAATCACCTCCCATCAGTCATCATAACGACATGGATTAAATGTTCTACATGGAAAGTAAAATCATGGTCATATATCCATTAAGGTTAGTGACCATTAAGGGGTGGGCAATGAAGAGCTCAACCTCTTCATTATTGAGTCCCACCGGGTGCTGCACATCACGCATGTACCACGCCCCTCTTCACAACTAACCCCCTCCTCACCAACAACTAACCTCCAACTTACTCATTTGGGGCCCACTTTACACCTTATTTTATTTTTGCCACTCCCAAAAAAAAAAAAAAAAAAAAAAAAAAAAAAAAAAAAAAAAAAAAAAAAAAGCACAATGTCAGAAATTTTTGCTTCGCCGTGCAGACGAAGAAGAAGCAAATGAAGAGGGATGAAGAGGGGGGGCAGTGCAATGAAGAGGCATGAGGGGGATGAAGAGCCCCACGTCAGATTGGCGAGGCATGCTTCGTCTTTGCACCTAATGCTCTTAACTAGATACAAGTGTATATTGGGATCATCAACAGGTAATATGAGGAAGGTAGTTCATAAAATATCGAAGTGTATACAGAAACACTTTATGTTAATAATATAGAAGGGTATACCGAAACAGAATATGAGGATGAAAACAGAATACAAAACAGTAGCCGCAGAATACTTACCAATGCAGTAGCCAACTGTTTATTTTCCAATAAAGATTGATTCCTAATCTGTAAAATAGGTAGAAATGCATTAAGTTAGCACACCAGGAGGGCTGGCTAACATGTTATCATACTTCTTTATATGAAGTATTGTGTAGGTTTTGTCAATCCGAAAACACAACTCTAATCTATTGAAAAAGTGAAGTTAGGTATTTGTTACAATCCAAAATTTTATACATGTGCTCTGTCTGATTTCGAGTTAGAGCGCTTATAGCCTTCCTATAGACGTGGATTAATATCATAATAAACCAATAATCACCAAATAAAATAATCTAAGTTGGACTATTATATGTTAGGCCACTCGAGAAAGCAACTTGCATGGTTTTGGTGAACGTAAAAATCTAAAATTCCGAATTTTTTTTGAAAATTTTTTTAGATTTTTTTTTAGAATTTTGACAAAAATAACTTTTTTTTTAGAATATTTTTCGGATTTTTTAAGAAAATTTTTATTAGCATTTTTTTTAGAAATTTTTTTCTTAAAAAAAAGTTTTTGAATTTTTTTTTTGGAAAATTTTTTTCGAAATTTTTTTANAAAAAAAAGAAGTAATCATCATAATAACAAATTATACATATTATTAAATAGCATTGGTAACGACACCGTTCTGGTCCTGGGTTTCCCGCCAAAAAAAGTGGGCTCCTTTAGCCTGGTGGCTTGGTCCATTTGCTCCCGTTTTTGTCCAAGTTCACGTTTATTACTACGTATATGATCAGATAAACCTAGAACACCATCTTCAGGAAGAACCTAGAACATCATCTTCGCCGCTTAACAACCGATCCCTAAAACCCATTAGCCGATCTCCACTAGCCCACCACCACCTACAAACGGAGCACTATAATAGAAACCACCAGCCAATTGTTTAGGCATTTTTGAAGTTCTTTTGTTAGATCTTATATATTTTCGAAATTTGGTAGGTAGTCTTTTATAGATATTTATATTATTTTTACATATTTGAGTTTTTCTAACATTAGTTACAATATTTTTTACTTTTGATGTTGCTGCAAGTATTGTCGCCGGAATGCAGTGCCGCCGCCGTGGGAATCTGCGCCATGGCATGTAAGTTTATCAATCTTAATTAAATAATTGATTTATTTTATATTGACTTTGGTTTTTAGATGCTTAATTGTAAATTATTGGTATTTTGATTTTACACTTAGGGTTTAAGTTGCGAGAAATTGGGGATTACTGAATTGGGTTAGTTTTATATATCTTATTTATCATAATAATCAGTTGCTAAATATCTTTTTTATAATGATCCATTGGTAAATATCGTATTTATGAACTTTATTTACAATAGTTTAAGGATTTTTTTTTTTTNTTCCTATTATTTATGTTGTTTGCGATTGAGTTTAAGGTATTTGTTTCGGTTTTTCTATTTTTTTAAATCAATCCCATGTTTGAATTTGTCGTCATTTAACACAAATCCAAACAGCCTCTATGGATAGGTTAACATTAATAGCACTGGCGGAATACATATACCTGTTTTATGATGGTAACAGCTCCGCCAGTGGTTGTGCAACAAAGTAAGTAGAAAACAAAGGGGTATTTGTATGGTGGTGGTGAGGGGTTGTGTTTTGCGGAATAAATAAGCCGCCGTTGAAACACAATAGTGGGTCACCGAGATGACAAACCTATGCAGTCTTTCCTTGCGAGTGATGGAGATATGCCAGAAATGTTTAGCTGCTCCTGTTGATGCTTACATTGAGGTATAACTTTCTTTATTAATCACTTTAATTTTATGTTGTGCATATAAAGTGTTTGATAAATTGTATATCTTTATAATTTATTATCCTCGGTATTCTAGAAACACGTTTTTACCTCTAAACATAGGATATATCAGTTTAGAAAGTCGTTTATATGCTCAACACAGGATTGTCTTTTATACTATTATATCACTTTTCCCGTTATTCTCATGTTCACTGTAACATGTTTCGTTTGCAACATGTTCATTTTCTTCAGGGCCGCAATTGAACACGAAAACAAAAGGAAAAGTTGCCTGTTGAGATGGCTGGTGCTGAAAACCGACCTGGCGCGACTACGGCAACAACAGCTACAGATTCAGATCTACAGTTAGATGCATTTAAGATGAATACTTGTCAAACAAAAGCTTAGAAGATTATCTTTTTAGCCAAGAAATGTCCCCAACTGCTTGGATCAGACGCTAAAAATCTTTCATGGTGGACCTGAGGGTCTCGCTTATCTTCACGAAGGCTTTGAAATCCAGGTATGAGTCTATTCGATTTTGATTATGGCTTTGGATACTTTCGTTGTTTTGTTAGCTTTTATTTGATTCGCATAGCTTATTTGATTGTGCTTATGGCTTATTCATTATACATGTGTGATTCTTATAGAATATTATTCATATTTTGATACAAACTTTATTTTCCTGTTGGCAGTGTGTAAGTGCTATAATAAGTGGCTGTCACAAATCTGAATGGGTTCGATTATAGTCGTAACATCTGCATATTGGGAGGGCTTTAAGGTAACACTAAATATGCTTACTGCAAAACGTTTTTCATTTAGCTGATTTACTGTAATTGAGATCCACTAGCACATATATTTCTAATACCAGGTTGCAAACATGTTAATTTTATCTATTGAACATAATTCCATATTAACTTTCATATGCTTTAAACTCATATAGTGATTTACTCATCAGTTATGGTGTGATTGCAGGAATGTGTTTGGATTGATGGATCAGTACATTGATGTTGAATTCGAGAAATTAGATTTGGTTTTGAACTAGGTAAAAAAAGTATAGCACTAGAACAAATAATATATCAACGTGATCAGCTTATTTGGTTATGACGAACCACATACAATATTCTATTGTTCCGAAGTTGTACTTAATATGTTACCATGGTTTTACAGGAATAATTTCGCAACTGCTACATCAGCTGAACGTGAGCTTTATACGGGGATACTAGAAGAACTAGAAATGAAGGTGCTTGGTGCAACAACGGTTACAGCTGTTTCGTCTAAAACACAGGTACGTGTTTCTCGGTTCACAACTCTGTCGTTTGGGGATTTCTTTTTATGGTTCAAAATTCATTTTAATAATGCTCTATAATGTATAAATAAGACACCAGGACTGCTAATTCTAATACTACTCTTTAACAATTAAGAAATACGCACCAAGTTGGATGATACTTGAAACATGTGGAAATACTTTAGTACCAATATTCATGTATTTAAGGATGTGTTTGGGATTGCTTTACAAATAGCTTATTTACTGATGCAAAACGTTTTCTTAACAGGTATTTGGATTTGCGCTTCCAAACTGTTTTTTTTATAATTATTGTGGCGTTTGATGTTTGGATAAATGTTTTTTCTTTATGAGTCAAACAACCAGGTCCTGTTGCAACACATAACTCGATGTTTGTTTTCGATTATTATGCTTAAGCCTAGAAAATAAGCTCAGAAACAAGAAGATAAGCCAGAGAGCTTATGAAACATAGACTGAACTAAATAAGCTGAAGGGTTCTATATAGGGTCGGTTTGGGATAGCTCATGCATTACATTTATAGCGTCATTTAGATAATAACCATCTTAGATAGTGATCAGAGTAGTCATAGGAGTTAGCGAAGTATTTGGTAATCTGTTCTTCACAATATGAAGACGAAAAAAAAGGCCAAACGTAGGGTAGTTTCTGTTGATTCGTTAGAATCTACGGGTATGTGCAAGTCTGATGAAGAGGTCGGGTCTTATAGTATAGATATAAAACCAAAAAGGGTATTAAGTGATGTACCTAGCGTTCAGCCGTCTCTAAATTCCAGTAAAGTGGCCGATCATAAGTTGCAATGCCTTGCAACTATTAACAGTCCGGAGGGTTTCCGTAGTTGTGTGCAACAGACAGACGCACAAAAAGTAAATTTATGCGATGTTTTTAATGTGAATTATGAATGCGGTGACACAAGTAGCATGTTGTCTCATCGGCCATGTCAAGAACGATGTACAAGTCAAATGACTAAGGTTCACCATGATATGACTGATGCCATGGCTGACTCGCCTAAACAGAAAACAGGTCCGTGGCGTACTCCTTTTGCCTTCTTCTATATTACAGTAACTGATACTTTGAAAATGCCTTCATTTTGTAAAATTTTATTCTTTCCATCTTTCAGTTAACTGTATACAAGAAACACAAACGACAAATGCAACTACCTTAGGCAACCATGTTTCATGTGCTAAAAAAACTGTGACTTCACGGGATAAAGGGAAACGCAAGATGTACGAAGTTTGTCATGAACATCACCCAATTGCTGAAGATTTGATCAATGTCAGTGACTATAGCAACGAAACACACCTAATATGTAACTTACACTCCTTTTTTTACTTTATAGGTACTATTGTGTATCATTTTCCATACATTTATACTCATGTTGATTGCCTTTGTTCCAGCCATGGAAAATTTGGACATGATCGACGACAATGAAACAACTATTGTATCTCGCCATTCTTTGGTGTGAAAACTTTCAATGTATTGAGGTCCTCATACCCTATTACCCTCAATAAAATAATTCTCGAATTGTATTTGATATTTGAGTGTTAAAATTGAATGATCACTCTAAATTTTGTAGACACATATTTTTACTGAATGCCTACACTCAGTTTCTTTTCACATGTTTGGCTTACGTACATATTTGTTGAACTATAGTGTGACGACTAAATATTCTACTTTATTTATGCAAAATCGCCTCCGCCAAAAAACAAGCCCGCCCACAACGCGGCGGACCGCTGCCATTCTCGTTATGGATTAATCTAAAATTTATGAGGTAAAAGTAAAACAAATTATGTATTAATATGAGCTGAAAAACATAACTTACATAAATTCTATTGGTGAAAGATACAATAAGCCAATAGAAAGGGCAACACCTTCGAGGATGTTGGTTTAAGCTTATTTTTGGGCTTATAAGAATTATTTGGTTTTTAACCTTATATGAAGTATGAACTTTTATAAGCTTACAAGACAACGACCTTGTTGTTATTAAACTTTTAGCTTCTATTTATAAATAGGAAAATGGTTATATGGAAAGTATATACTAGGTATTCGTGTATGATTGTTTATGACTTCACAATGAAAAACTGAAAGTAAGAATAAAGCACGAGATTAGGCAATTAGCAGATTATCCACAACGTTTTTAATGATTCCTAATGTTCTAGTTAGGTTCTTGCGCGTTTAAACACATGTTCATCAATCATCATGTAAATACTCGTATTTTTATGTGTCAATGACAAGAGAAGCTATGATCCACAATTCATAATGAAGCTTCCTTCAATTCGAGTGAAAAGATTAGCTACTTAAACGGATCAACAGACACCAAACAAACAACCAATGATATCAAATACAAATACTCGCATAAATAAAATTCAACCCTTCTCCATATTAAAGTGTAGCAAAAGAAAAAGAAAAGCATCCTACGGAACAAAAAGTAAACAAACTAAGGGTTCATTAGTTTCTGCATGTATAGGGAACAGGAGAGGCCCGGAGGGGGTGCAAACCCGATTCCCGCAGGGCACATTTTCGAATGGGGCACAAATTTTTAGAAATTTTTTAAACTGTGAAAAGCTAATCAACCAATTTGCTATGAAGAATGCTAGGAGAACTTCACGAATCATCGGTTAACTACTATGGTATGTATTTTTAATACTATGATTTTGTTATGGATATAATTAATTGTTATAACATTAGTTATCATTTATAAAAAAAGAAAATTTGCTAGGAGTTAGGGGCATTTTTTTCTTGGCTCGCACTGGGTACTCAAATCCTCAGGGCCGCCACTGATAGGGAACATACACTTCAACCTAATCAGATTTCAATTAATTAATATTCTAAGCACGTTCTCCACGGATACGACAAGCCAACTGGATATCTTTAGGCATAATGGTAATCCTCTTAGCATGGATCGCACACAAGTTGGTATCCTCAAACAGACCAACTAGGTAAGCTTCAGCAGCCTCCTGAAGTGCCAACACAGCGTGACTCTGGAACCTTAAATCAGTCTACAACAAGACACCATATATCAACACAATCATTAGTACTTTAATATCAATGTAACATTAAAGTTATAACTAAGTTTATGAAAAAACAGATAAATCACCTTAAAGTACTGTGCAATTTCACGAACAAGCCTTTGGAATGGCAATTTGCGGATCAAGAGTTCGGTGCTCTTCTGATACTTGCGAATTTCACTGCATTACATAATCAGTAAATAAATATTAATAGTATGTTTTTTTTGGAAAACGTATAATATACAAAACCTAAAACAGTTTTCATGCATTTTAGGTTAGTATTTTGATTACATTATAATAGGGTTTAGAAATAGAAAATTTCAAACTCACCGGAGAGCAACAGTTCCAGGACGGTAACGATGAGGCTTCTTCACACCTCCGGTTATCGGACTTGTTTTTCGAGCGCACTGCAAAGAGTTTCACAAAGCAATATTATAAAATCACATGAAGCAAAAATATATTTATATAATATAGTAATATACTTAACGTTAATCAAATCTAAATCACATACCGAAACAGACAATTGCTTTCTCGGAGCTTTTCCACCAGTAGACTTGCGAGCAGTTTGCTTTGTACGAGCCATCGCAAATCAGATTCAAAAGAATATATTCAAAGAGTCGATGATTTAGGGTTTCGATATTGTGGGAAAAAATGGTTATGCTGTTTGGGTATTTATACACACGCTATGGTTGACATTTGATCCTTGTGCTTTGTTTCTATTGGTTGTGTGAACCTTAAAATTCGACTGATGTAATGCTTTAATGTTTGCTTAGACAATTCTTAATTAGTTTATTATGTATTATAAGTATTTGTCATAATGGGTCAAGACAGTATTAAGTTTTGGGTCGAATTCTATTAACCCAAACAGGCCCTATTAGATGTCAGTTAAGTTAGTTATAAACGGTTATATTAGTGAAAAGACACAACGTTTAAGATTGTATAGATGTGTCATTTCACTTAGTATTTAAGGACATGAAATCGTTTAATAATATATCAAGTTTATATTTACTGCTTCATTCATTTTCTCTTCTCAATATTTCATACATATTTCATACACAGTTTTACTCAAACAAATGGTTAACACAAACGATTTCATAGAAGCAAACTTGCTTCATTCCAAACCTGTGAGACATACCCAACATTGGTATCAGAGCCCATGTTCTGATTCTGAGAGGAAGCAAGTTAAATTGGAAGGGAAAAACACCACAGAAAAATACCATACTCAAAACCACACAATCCCAAACACCCCACTCTGGCCCAAATACAAAAAACACATTTCCCCTGAAGGAAAGCAGTTACTCAAAGAAAAGGTTGAAGAAATCATGTCCTATAACACACTGAAAACCACAAAACCACCAACTGGTAGAAATTATAAACAATTGGGTGAAAGCAGTGGTCTATCAAAGAAGATGAGGCGTGCACGTTGCTATATATGCAAAGAAAGAGGCCATGTGTTTAAGCAGTGCAAGAACAGAGGAAGGGAAACCATTATGAAGCCAAGTGTTGTAATCTCTACAACAAAGGCAGAAGAATATGGCAATTTCAAATATGAACCAGAATGTGTTCATGTGGTCACAGATTTTATGGTTGAAGGGTCTGACAGAAGAAATTGGGATGATATATGGTACGTTAGTAGTACATATAAAAAGCATATGTCCCCTATGAAACATTTGTTTAAAAGGCTGATTCAAAGGTTCAAAGTAGAAGGCACAGAAGAGAGGGAAAGAAAGTTCTTGATCTCCTATGGAATAGGAGAGGCATTTGTAGAAACTAATGAAGGGACTATGGTAGTCTCAAATGTTCTCTATACCCCTGAAATTACTCTAAACATTCTGAGTTTAGACCAATTAGAAGAACAAGGCTACATAGTAAGTTATAAGGGAAACAAATGCAGAGTTAGATACATGTTTGATGGTGCAGAATGTCAAACTGATATGCATGGAAGTGAAATGGAAGAAAATGAAGAAAGTATCAAGAACAGTCACAATAGATTCTTAGATGAATACTTCAGATCATTGGATATTGAAGAGGAATGTTCACTCATCAAAGGATTGGAAGAACTTAAAATGGAAAAGGGTGATGAGCAAGATTACATGGACAGAGAATACCTAAGCATGAATGGTACTTTATATTTCTTGAAGGTAAATAACTTCAACAGATTCATTGCTTTCTTAGATTTATTAAAATTAGATAAGTTGGTTTATGGAAATTGGGAATTACTGAGAAACAAATTCATGGAGATGTTAGAATGGTTTCATGTGATATACTTGAATCAAGAATTATTAGGGGAATTACCACCAAGGGTAGGGGTAATTAAAATAGACTTGTTAGGTCTATATAAGTTTGTAGATGCATTAGGAGGGTACATGGAAGTATCACTCAACAACAAATGGAATCAAGTAGCAAACCTGTTAGGATTGGCACATGAAAACCAAGAGACAGTCAAAGAGATTTACAAGGAATACATTGGCATGATCAAGGTATATTATGAAGAAGCAAAAAGGGTGCAAGGAAAACCAAGTGAAGTGGAAAACAATGGCAGAGGTGCTGCAGACATTGAACCACAGGTTGATGCATATGGAGATGCTGAGATGCATGATATGCTTGAAGGAAATGCAAGGAAAAGATGCAAGACTGTTAACAATGATGTACTCATGAAAGAAACCAAGACAGAAAGCAAGTATGAAGAAGATTCAGAAAGCAGTGATGATTTCATTATCATTACTTAAAGATGGAATCAAGGAAGACTGGAAGCAAAGCATTCAAGCATTAGGGAGGAAAATGTGAATCCTAAATTCAACTGTTGTAATGCTTTAATGTTTGTTTAGACAATCTTAGTTTAGTTTTATTATGTATTGTAAGTATGGGTCATAATGGGTCAAGACAGTATTAGTTTTGGGTCGAATTCTACTAACCCAAACAGGCCTTATTAGATGGCAGTTAATTTAGTTAAAGACGGTTATTAGTGAAAAGACACAACGTTTAGAATTGTATAGATGTGTCTTTTCACATAGTATTTAAGGACATGAAATCGTTTAATAATATATCAAGTTTATATTTACTGTTTCATTCATTTTCTCTTCACAATATTTCATACATATTTCATATACAGTTTTACTCAAACAAATGGTTAACACAAACGATTACATAGAAGCAAACTTGCTTCATTCCAAACCTGTGAAACGTTCCCAACATTGGTATCAGAGCCCATGTTCTGATTCTGAGAGGAAGCAAGTTAAATTGGAAGGC
Organism: Artemisia annua; assembly: GCA_014162995.1. Lineage (NCBI taxonomy): Eukaryota > Viridiplantae > Streptophyta > Magnoliopsida > Asterales > Asteraceae > Artemisia > Artemisia annua. The sequence continues at coordinate 115,876 of LBNU01003352.1, forward strand.
AAAAACACCACAGAAAAATACCATACTCAAAACCACACAATCCCAAACACCCCACTCTGGCCCAAATACAAAAAACACATTTCCCCTGAAGGAAAGCAGTTACTCAAAGAAAAGGTTGAAGAAATCATGTCCTATAACACACTGAAAACCACAAAACCACCAACTGGTAGAAATTATAAACAATTGGGTGAAAGCAGTGGTCTATCAAAGAAGATGAGGCGTGCACGTTGCTATATATGCAAAGAAAGAGGCCATGTGTTTAAGCAGTGCAAGAACAGAGGAAGGGAAACCATTATGAAGCCAAGTGTTGTAATCTCTACAACAAAGGCAGAAGAATATGGCAATTTCAAATATGAACCAGAATGTGTTCATGTGGTCACAGATTTTATGGTTGAAGGGTCTGACAGAAGAAATTGGGATGATATATGGTACGTTAGTAGTACATATAAAAAGCATATGTCCCCTATGAAACATTTGTTTAAAAGGCTGATTCAAAGGTTCAAAGTAGAAGGCACAGAAGAGAGGGAAAGAAAGTTCTTGATCTCCTATGGAATAGGAGAGGCATTTGTAGAAACTAATGAAGGGACTATGGTAGTCTCAAATGTTCTCTATACCCCTGAAATTACTCTAAACATTCTGAGTTTAGACCAATTAGAAGAACAAGGCTACATAGTAAGTTATAAGGGAAACAAATGCAGAGTTAGATACATGTTTGATGGTGCAGAATGTCAAACTGATATGCATGGAAGTGAAATGGAAGAAAATGAAGAAAGTATCAAGAACAGTCACAATAGATTCTTAGATGAATACTTCAGATCATTGGATATTGAAGAGGAATGTTCACTCATCAAAGGATTGGAAGAACTTAAAATGGAAAAGGGTGATGAGCAAGATTACATGGACAGAGAATACCTAAGCATGAATGGTACTTTATATTTCTTGAAGGTAAATAACTTCAACAGATTCATTGCTTTCTTAGATTTATTAAAATTAGATAAGTTGGTTTATGGAAATTGGGAATTACTGAGAAACAAATTCATGGAGATGTTAGAATGGTTTCATGTGATATACTTGAATCAAGAATTATTAGGGGAATTACCACCAAGGGTAGGGGTAATTAAAATAGACTTGTTAGGTCTATATAAGTTTGTAGATGCATTAGGAGGGTACATGGAAGTATCACTCAACAACAAATGGAATCAAGTAGCAAACCTGTTAGGATTGGCACATGAAAACCAAGAGACAGTCAAAGAGATTTACAAGGAATACATTGGCATGATCAAGGTATATTATGAAGAAGCAAAAAGGGTGCAAGGAAAACCAAGTGAAGTGGAAAACAATGGCAGAGGTGCTGCAGACATTGAACCACAGGTTGATGCAAATGGAGATGCTGAGATGCATGATAATCTTGAAGGAAATGCAAGGAAAAGATGCAAGACTGTTAACAATGATGTACTCATGAAAGAAACCAAGACAGGAAGCAAGTATGAAGAGAATTCAGAAAGCAGTGATGATTTCATTATCATTACTTAAAGATGGAATCAAGGAAGACTGGAAGCAAAGCATTCAAGCATTAGGGAGGAAAATGTGAACCTTAAAATTCGACTGATGTAATGCTTTAATGTTTGCTTAGACAATTCTTAATTAGTTTATTATGTATTATAAGTATTTGTCATAATGGGTCAAGACAGTATTAAGTTTTGGGTCGAATTCTATTAACCCAAACAGGCCCTTCTAGATGTCAGTTAAGTTAGTTATAAACGGTTATATTAGTGAAAAGACACAACATTTAAGATTGTATAGATGTGTCATTTCACTTAGTATTTAAGGACATGAAATTGTTTAATAATATATCAAGTTTATATTTATTGTTTCATTCATTTTCTCTTCACAATATTTCATACATATTTCATACACAGTTTTACTCAAACAAATGGTTAACACAAACGATTTCATAGAAGCAAACTTGCTTCATTCCAAACCTGTGAGACATACCCAACAGGTTGGATGTGAGAAAATAATGTTGTCACACGGATTGTAAATTTTTTGTGTTTTCTCTTGTTTACCCAAAATTAAAAGTGCGTATGTAACCCAATCATCTAGGCCGTGTGTGTCAAGCATCTTGCTAGTTACTTTCCCTATTTGCTTCATCCTATCCCTATTTCTTATATTTATATATATATATAAAAATAAAAAAAAAAAAAAAAAAAAAAAAANAGAAACAAATTCATGGAGATGTTAGAATGGTTTATTTTGATAAGTTGTCTTTAAATCAATGTTTATGAAGTGTAAAGTATATGCTTTGTTAGTTAAAGAGTGTAAAATGTCGAGTTTAGTTTGTTAAGTTGTTGGAGTGGATCAAGTTCAACGATATTGATAAGATAGAAGAAAAGTCGGTAAAGGTGATTGTTTGCGCCTCTTTATGTGTATTTATATGTTTGCATTGTTTTTTTTTATAGGAATGGGTGACACGATTACACTAAATTTTACTCCCGAACAATACAAGTTTTTTTTGGACTCATGTATCGAGGAAGTGAATAGGGTAGATGCTAAGGGTAATAGCCTTCATATTGAGTCGTGGGCGATATTCGGAAGAAAAATGAAGGAAGCATTTGGCCTAACAACCACCCAAAAACAATTAAAAAAATAAATTTGATTACTACGAATCAAAACATCAGGTTTATGCTTATTTCATGTTTTGCTATTCATAATTTTATTCGAAAAGAGGGTTTAAACAATGATTTGTTCTCTCAATACGATCAAACTGACGTACATGGTAATGAAAATGTACATGATGATAATGAAGGTGATGTTAAAGTTGTTCAACCAATTGGGAGTGATGCGGATCAACAATACATGGTTAACTTACGAGATCAAATTGCGGCACAAATTATGCAAAGCTAGGTTTTAAATTATTTGCTATTGGTTAAGTTACTTAATTATTGTTTCATTGCGTTAAGCTTATGTTTTATTTTAAGACGATTTATGTATTAGTTTTTATTATGTTAAATTTTGGATATGTATTAAGATAATTTATTAATGATTTATAATTGTGTTAAATTTATGATAAAAATGTTTTGTTTATAGGCTTCAAGTGGTTCAAACCCAGGCCCTTTAAAGACATTAAAGCTCAAATTGAGAACCTACAAATAGGCACAATAGTCATTTACATATAAGTCAAACATCCTACTTGTCAAGAGGCAAAAGGAAACTCGTATACAAACCTTCGCCAGCTTCAGTATTTCAATGCCTTCTAATGACAATAGCAAGTTGTCTCTGTGATAAACAAACTGCCACACAAAAAGATCAGTCAATAAGCTTTTCTAATAAATGCACATAGCAGCAATACATATCGACGGTGAATAACCTTCCAAAGGGCAAGCTTTTGAGCATAGTTTTCAATATTTTAATATTTTCCTAAGGAATCTGAGAACCAAAACGGGCTAGAAGGCCATGGATTCCCGTAGCCCAGCGAAAAAGCCCAAAAAATAATAATATTATACGGCATTATTCTTAATCATTTAATAAAGTACATATCTAAATGCCCTTTATTCTTATCATTTAATAGAATTAGCAATATGTGAAATGGTGACCAAAATTTCGTCACTAATACTTAATGACGAAATTTCTCGTCATTATTTATGTAATTTAGTGACTAACTAGTGACCACTTATAGGTTCGTCACTGACTTTCTACCGATGACCAAAAATAATGACGAAAAATTATATCGTCACTATTTTCATCAAAATAGTGACCAAAATAAAATGTTGTCACTGAAGTTTGGTCACTAAAGCCTCTTTTTCTTGTAGTGTAATTAGGTGTGTGTCGGTAAATTTTTTCTATGTGTCCTTTCACACTTAGACATAAGAACGAGTAAACTTATGAGGTTTTATCTAAAAAAGGTGAGTCTTTGACTCATATTCACGTGGCCTAAATGAAGTATACTCATGACCGTTTTCATGCAAGGTAATGATCATGTAATATAGAAGTGTTAAAAATGCTATAAAAAAATGATCCTTGATGAACAAAATTTATAACATGGATACTTAACTTTTTAAATNTCGTATACAAACCTTCGCCAGCTTCAGTATTTCAATGCCTTCTAATGACAATAGCAAGTTGTCTCTGTGATAAACAAACTGCCACACAAAAAGATCAGTCAATAAGCTTTTCTAATAAATGCACATAGCAGCAATACATATCGACGGTGAATAACCTTCCAAAGGGCAAGCTTTTGAGCATAGTTTTCAATATTTTAATATTTTCCTAAGGAATCTGAGAACCAAAACGGGCTAGAAGGCCATGGATTCCCGTAGCCCAGCGAAAAAGCCCAAAAAATAATAATATTATACGGCATTATTCTTAATCATTTAATAAAGTACATATCTAAATGCCCTTTATTCTTATCATTTAATAGAATTAGCAATATGTGAAATGGTGACCAAAATTTCGTCACTAATACTTAATGACGAAATTTCTCGTCATTATTTATGTAATTTAGTGACTAACTAGTGACCACTTATAGGTTCGTCACTGACTTTCTACCGATGACCAAAAATAATGACGAAAAATTATATCGTCACTATTTTCATCAAAATAGTGACCAAAATAAAATGTTGTCACTGAAGTTTGGTCACTAAAGCCTCTTTTTCTTGTAGTGTAATTAGGTGTGTGTCGGTAAATTTTTTCTATGTGTCCTTTCACACTTAGACATAAGAACGAGTAAACTTATGAGGTTTTATCTAAAAAAGGTGAGTCTTTGACTCATATTCACGTGGCCTAAATGAAGTATACTCATGACCGTTTTCATGCAAGGTAATGATCATGTAATATAGAAGTGTTAAAAATGCTATAAAAAAATGATCCTTGATGAACAAAATTTATAACATGGATACTTAACTTTTTAAATTTTTGTTCATGAGTTGATTATTCATAAAAAAATACATACAATCGTTAAGACAAGGCTCAAGATCATAAAACACCTGATTAAACAACCGAGAATTCAAATCTGAACCTTAAAACTGATCATGAACACGTGCCGCCACGTCTTGAAGCAAACGACCTCTATAAGCAACAAGATTAGCATAATAACAGGGGTAACCAATGACACAGGCTTAGTACACCTTGCAGATGTAAAACACAGCAAGTAAATGATCATTTCTTGCATCTGTCAGACGAGAATCTGTTCTCGTCCCATAACACAGAATAATGTGTAGACTTGTTCATAGCCCAGCAAAATGCCTATTAAGATAAAACCAAACTCCATAGGGTGAATAACACCTCAATACACAACTGTCCCGGGAGGTACATTACCAAACCTGTTATCACCTTTAAAGAAAAAACAAGTCATATAACTTTTTAGCTACAAAATGAGTGATAATCAGCTTATAGTTTTCGTTACATATTTCCCTCCTCAAATCAGCCAGTTTGTTGTTGAGAACCATTTGAAACTGACCATCACTTACACCATCACGGAACACTATGATTTTATTTGGTCTCATGTGATTAATCTCCTCATAAGTCTTGACCAAATCCAAACATAATTTCCCAAAATTTTCAATTTGTCTTGTCTATGAGATTGAGTGGAAAGACGTGCTGCATGACTGATCAAACTGGGTCAATTAACTGACCCAACAGCAACTGCTATTAATGGAGAGGGATGGTTTACATTGTCACCTATGAACATAAACCGATTCTCATTTGTAAAACACTTAAATCTGTTAACTAGCCTGACATTACTACCACCAAGTTTAGCGTTAATTTTCAAACTGAGGTTTGCAAGGTGCTGATTATTCGCGCTATTGACATGTAAAAACAGACAGCATAAAGTTATAACCCCGATTTTAGTCCCAGATACCCATTACCTTCATCACGATATGCCACTATGCAAACTATAATTTGCAACTTTTCTTTGTATCTACTGGCCGCATCTTTAACCACATTTTATAAAAGAGTAAAGATTCTATTGGCACTGGATAACTCTTTCATCTCAACACCTAAAGTTCTGCAACGGTTCACTAGGTTTGTGATAAATTGTTGTGTACGACATTTTCCATTTGAGAAATCAACTAAGGCACGCGTCTCTCAATCTAGTCACTGGATGGTGGGACAAGGTACGTGTTTGAATGAATTTTCAAAACTATTTTTCTGACAATGCCGCTTAGCCGATATGGCTTTCTTGTCCTTGAAGTGATAACTTGCAACATCATTAATGGAATGCAATGGTGTGATCATTGGTTATGTTGATATTATTTAGTGGGTTAACTTGATTTTATTGTTTGTAATAACGAAAGTAAGTAATTGGGTAGCGCATATAATGCCTAATGTACATGTTTGTCTCAATTAAGAACATAAATTTTGATGATTTTGAAACAAAGAGAGTAGGCGACAGGTAAAATCTTAATATGAAAAAAACATAAAATAAAAATAAAATAAATAAATAAATAAATAAATAAATAAATAAATAAATAAATAAATAAATAAAAAAAAAAAAAAAAAAAAAAAAAAAAAAAAAAAAAAAAAAAAAAAAAAAAAAAAATAAAAAAAAAAAAAAAAAAAAAAAAAAAAAAAAAAAAAAAAAAAAAAAAAAAAAAAAAAAAACAAGAAATAACACGATTATAGTTACAATACATGCCATATATCAATAACACTATTTTCTTGTGGACAAGTTTCAACACTCGTAAGTTCAAGTTTAAATGCATAGGGAATTGGTTTTTTGATTATCATAGTGGGACATTAACAATTACTTGCATGATATTTGAGAATTTCTTAGGGCGCGTTTAGTAAGGAGGTTTTCCAGAAAATTTTTCCAAGAAAACCTAAGAAAATGAAAAACGTGTTCAAATTGAGTTTTTTCTAAAAGTTTTCTTGGAAAAATGGAGAAGCTGTTTTCCAAGTTTATAACTAAGTTTTGGAAAACTCCCTTTATTAGTTCTCCATAGGTTTTCCATTTTAGAAAACTCCATCTAAACACGTTTTCAAGTGTTCTCTAGAGAAAGAATAGCTCCCCCATTCTCCAGAAAACTGAAAAATGAAAACTAGGAAATTTTTTCCATTACTAAACGCGCCCTAAGAGTCTACAACCAATATAATGCACTTTGAGCTGAGAGGTTTACCTTATAATTGAAAGCAGTATACATTCCTTTTAGAATTGCTAAGTTCCCTACTCGAAGCTTAATTTGTTACACATTTGTTCAGTCATAAGTAGTGCTAAGCATAGTGTTTGTGATTTATCAGTATCCTTATTACATTTACAGATCTTATTGAACCACAATAGAAAATGAGGCGTTGACCTCCAACTAAAAGGAACCTGGTACTAAATGTTTGTTTAAAAAGGTGTATCTTGATTTTTAGCTACGAGCTACCTTCTGATACTACATTTCATCAAATCAAGAGCATGAAATTGTTGCTTTTTGGAGCGCATGAGTAATTAGTAGTGTCAATAGGGTCGGTTGACCCGGCCCGATAAAGCTTATAGGGTTGGGTTTAATCGGGTCGAAACAGCTTATCGGGTTAGTTTGACTCGATCCCGATAACCCAATATTTTTATAGGGTCGGGACTCGGGTTAGAATTGAGTTCGGGTTGTGGGGTTAACCCGACAGGACACGAAAAATATTATGTAACCTAAGCTACTACCAAAAATACCTTTACCCATTAACAAAGCTTTGTTTTTTAAAGCTAAAGGCCTTTATATTATTTCATGGTAGTAACAATAAACTTTGCTTATTGCTTTCTGATCAATCTGCTGATATATACATATTGTAAAAACAAGTAACATGCTTGATTCTTCCATCTGTTATATTATCACTTTATTGAAATTTGTTGACAAAAGTCTACATTTACGTACTACTAACTGATGAATAATATATGCTATACCATGAAAACAAATGGTAAAGAGTGTGTCATTAAGAATTGCTGCAATTGTATATTTAGCCTACTGCCATTTTGTACATGAACAAATGGGTCAAATTGGTTGCTGCATTATGCTCGGCCATGCATTGAGGAGGTTTAGTACTTAAGTACATCTAGATATTAGAAACTAGATAAGCTTAGCATGATGTAACGATTATGAATGATTAAAGAGGATCATCTCTGTTTGACTGTTTGTTATTCTTTAAAAGTTGCTTCCACTGCACTAACCTATAATTCTTGAGTGTCAAAGTATTTTTCAAACTTGTTGTTTCATAGGCAGTTAATATAATTCTTGAGCCTTCAGTACTTTGTTTTGTTTGGTGCTTATAGTGATATTGGTCTACTGTAGCAAGTCTAAATACAGTTTCAAAACTAAAAAGCATATCAATCCTAGGATTTGTATTTCGCTATTTCTTTCTGGTTGCCATATGTAAATTCCATGACAAGGCCGCGTAAAGCAAATATTACCCGGAAGGAATTCGTGAGACAACAACTTGACCAAGTATATAATATAGCTTTGAATTCCGTACTTTTAGTCTTGGTATATTAGATTTTATTATAGCTTCATGATTATCGTTTTCAATGCTTCCATTTCCATCAGGTACCTTTCAGCAATCTCTTAAATCTTCATTATTTTCTTTTCTGGTTTGAACATGTACCAAACTTCATTTTAATATTCGTTCAATGTTTAGGCCACATAGCCAAGCATGCGCATATGTGCCCAACTCGGATCCCACCCGAACCCAATCCCTTATTGAGTCGGGTCATGGGTTAGTTTTTTTCCCAACCAAAACCAAAATCAACCCCACCCAATCCCTTATTGAGTCGGGTCATGGGTTAGTTTTTTCCCAACCAAAACCAAAATCAACCCCACCCGTTAAGACCCAATAACCCGACTCGATAACACCCCTATGAGTATTGTACCGAAGTTGAAATTGACCATTTTTGAAGAATTGGCTGGTTTAGTAACATGAAATATTCAATATTCGAGCTACAACTATTGTGATACATGAAATATAAGATCAGCAATGTTAAGTGGAGCATTTTGATCATTAAAGCTTGAGATAATGTGTTTTTAGAAGCCTCCACTCTTAGGCACTACAATATATATATTTATATCTAGCATCTAAAGTTGAGATTTTGCAAGTATTCATATTAAAGCATCGGTACTTAAAATTGTATATTTATATAACAGTTGTAATCTTTACATTTTACAATAGAACATAACGATCGGCTAGGAAGAGAAATGCAGTGTAGTAATCTTTAGCTATATGTACAGATTGGCATTCATAAAGAAAGTTATCGCCGTAATAAGCAAGTACATCCACAAACTTCACGACCACGGGTGCTCGTTTTAAACTTTACCTCCACAGCGGTATCTATTGCATCATTTAATAGAATGTAATACAGATACACATCTGCCCTCACCTACAAAAGAAAGATGACCACACGCACCATCGGATTTCTTGTCTAAAAAATCTGAGAGGTCTATTTCTATCTTGTGATTACAAAGATTTCCATATACTCTCGTCGATGCGTCACGTATACCATCCAATCTGCTTTTTCCTGTCCACATGTTCATACCTGCATATGCCATAAGATTTGTAAGCCATTGTTCATGCATATAACACTGGTAAAACATAATACAATTTACAATATATTTACAGGGAAAATATCTGTTTATAGCCAATTGATATACATGTTTTGATAAACTTAGCAAGTACCACAAAGCTAAGACATCTATATAAGCATTGTCAAAATCTCTTTTCGGAAGAATAAAGGTTACTTTTCCTTAATTTCATCACCAAATCTCCTCTTTCTAAATACAAAAACCATCTATTCAATACTTCTTGAGCCAACATACCATCATCCCTCTTAAATAAATCACTATCAAACTCATGAACAATATGCCTATTTTATATCAAACAGTCGGAAACTGTAATTTCATATGGAAATATA
>LBNU01003352.1:129275-174616 GCA_014162995.1 Artemisia annua
GTACGCTTATATTTTTGTTGGTAAAAGTACATGGTTTTTTTTTCTGTTTTGTTATTAAGAAAGTCAAGTGGTGGTGATTATATAGTTGTATGTCCTGCATTAAAAAAGTAACGAGATGAGTACAAATGAAAAACTAAAAGCTCAAAATTCTAACTAAGAAGTGAATTAGCAATTTTTAAAGTACCTAAAATGAATAAAATAGGACTATTACAATAAAAATGAACATGATGATATTATTTAAGGTCAATAAATAAACCCATGACTTCGTATTTATTACTCAATCCATTTTTTAAAATAATGTCTCCCGTGAAAAACATAAGATTTAAGAAAGAAAAAAATATAATAATAAAATTATAAAGATTATTTACTATTTTATTTTTCTTACTTTGTAGCAGAATGATTTTAGTCTAACCTTTGTTAATTAAGTATTTTTAAAGTGTTGTAATGCTAATTTCAAGTAAGAGTAATATATAGTGGTAACTAGATCAAAATTCTTATTATTTTTGTAATGACAGTAAATTGAGCAATATTAAAAAACGGACCTATTAGGGTGCGTTTGTTTGTAGGTGGGAATTGGAATTAGATTTGAATTGGAAAGGTTGAAAGAAATGAGGAATGAGAAAAAAAAATATAATTAATTAAATATTATTATTTTAAAAATAAGTGAGATATTTTAATATATTTTGAAATAAAACAATATATAATAATATTTGTCCTACATAGAAAAAGAAAAAAATAGAATCCATTGTTGATTCACTAAATCAGATATAGTGGGGTGGGCAATGCATCTTTCATGAAAAAGGGAGTCGAGAGAACAAAATAAACAAACAAGTATTTATATTCTTTCATTCATACCCACCCACCCCGCATACCCAAAGGCCCCTTAATAGACAATATGTAATAATAAATACCTAAGTCGGCATTTTTGCTCATTGTTTGGAATGGACATATGAATTTCCACTTGAGCTTTAGAAAAATATCAGAAATTAATGTACTTGTATTTTTAATTTATTTTTTTGACCGGAATTTTTATAAAGAAACCTAGCAAGAAACTAGAAAAAAAAAAACATCATAAGGTTACAAGAGAAGGATTTTTTAACAATCCTACTAACAAAATTCCCCTTCCTTCTATATCTTACACCAATAAAAGAGAACTAGCCACTATATCATCAAAAAGGACTGCCTTGGAAGGACCTCTTCGAGCAAAAATATGTGTATTCCAAAACTCATACAGCCACCACATGACTATAGAATAACACTTCCAATATTGTTTTACGATTTGAAGAAAGCCAAAGTAGACCCAATTTAGCCACTCCTCGTACGAAGAAATCTTCCGAAGATTAATACTCCCCACTGTAAGATCTACGACTAAACCCTCTCGCCATAGAACATGCAAGAAAAATGTGTTCGTAGACCACGCGCTACCACATGTAGGCACATAATATGACGGGATATCCATTCCTCTACGAGAAATATTAAGCCGAGTTGGTAACAATTAAACTAACTTTCCAAGCAAGACATTACTTTCATAGAACAGACTTTTACCCACGAGTTTGGATAACAATGATAACATACTACCATCACAATCCTCCTTACCGAAGTAACTGAAAAGACTCTGCTCTAATGACCAAGTCCATCTGTCTTGCATACAGGAACTTGAAAACGTTCAAAAAATTACCAAGTTCATTTCAACTCCATCTCTGGAATGCGGCGGCAAAGAACACCCCAAATTCTCAAGAGCCAATTTCGAAGCAACCGTAATATTCTTATTCGATTCCAACGCATAAACTCTAGGAAACCGATATTTAAAAGCAGTGTCTCCCTTCCACACTTCCTCCCAAAACAAAGTGTTCTCGCCATTACCCACCTTTTTCTTGATAAAACCAAGAAGATTCAATCCCATGACTCTTAAGCTTAGCCAACTCACGAACTATATCCAACCATGTTGACGGATGAGTAGACTTGGACGGATTGCGAAGACTACCATCCACTCCATGAATAGCCTTTATCACCCTAGCCCACAAAGAACAACTATCATTTCTAAAACGCCATACCCACTTAAACATAAGAGCTCTATTCAAAGCAAAGAAACTAGATACGCCTAGACCTCCTTTCTCTTTAGAAGCCAAAACACTACTCCACTTCACCCACATCATTTTCTTTTCATTACGCTCTATCCCATTAAAGAAGCGACATCCAATAGATTCCATTCGTTTTAGCACTTGTACAGGAACTTTAAACAAAGACATGTAGTAGATGGCATTGATCCCAACACTAATTTGAGAAGCGTTAATCTTCCACCTATAGAAAGTGTCTTCATCTTCCATCTCGATAGGCGAGATAATAATTTATTCACTATCTCGTCCCAAGAGTTAATACGCGACATCAAACTACCAACTTTGATACCAAGATAATAAAAAGGAGTTTTGAACGTCAAACATCCTATCTTTCTTGCTGCCTGATTCACTTTTTGAGCATCCACCGCTATCCCCATCAATTTACTTTTATGCATGTTAATGTGAAGACCAGAAGCATGAAAGAAGCAATCTAACGCGTGCACAATAGTAGAGATATTAGAATCACTCCATTGCCCCATAAAAACGACGTCGTCAGCATAAAACAAGTGTGAAACGGTCAAAGACGATCCAATACAAACTCCTTTAAATAAGCCTGCAATAACAAGTTGCTGAAACGACAAGTGAAGGCTTTCCATAATCAATATAAATAGAAAAGGAGAAAGAGGGTCTCCCTGCTTAAGACCTTTATGAAATTGGAATTCCCGTGTCGGGCTCCCATTCACAAGAACCGAGCCTCTAAGAAGTTAAACAACTTTGAATCCAACCCCGGCATTTATCCCCGAAACCAAATTTCTTCAAAACATCATCCAAATAATCCCACCGAACTGAATCGTAAGCCTTTTCAAAATCAACTTTGAAAATCATAGTTTGTTTCTTCTTAATTTTACACCACTGAATTAATTCATTTAAAATGAAAGGACCATCTAGGATTTGTCTATTCGCGAGGAAAGCGGATTGCACTTCATTCACAATGTCTCCCAACACAACGACTAGACGATTCGCTAAAGTCTTTGCAATTATTTTATACAAGCTTCCAATCAGACTAATTGTATTTTCGGAACTAAAGCAATAAAAGATGAATTACCGCCTTTATGAAACGTACCATATTGGAAAAAGTAAGACACCACGTCCACCACGTCCTTTTCTATTACACCCCAATACCTTCTATAGAAACCAAAAGTAAAACCATCCGGGCCCGGAGACTTGTCTAAACCACAATCCCAAACAGCCCTTTTAATTTCTTTGTTTGAGACACTTCTTTCCAAATCTGCTTGCTGATCCGAGGATAGTTGAAAAGGAAAATTCATATCTAAAATTAACCGGGGCGAACAAGGCTGGTCAAATCGATCTTTAAAGTGCGACAAGAACTCACTCTTCACCATACTAGGAGAATCAATCCAAACGCCATCTACTAAAATACCACGAATTGCAAGTTGGCTTCTTTTCTTATTTAATATTCCATGGTAATATTTGGAATTCTCATCACCTTCTATCGACCATTTGATCTTGGCTTTCTGAGCCACCTCCAACGCTTCTATTTTATCCAAATCTTGTAACGATTTCACAACTTCTATACGATTGGCAAGTAAACTGGAATCACCTCCCCTTTATCTATTAAAGTATCAATATCAGATAAAGCACCTTTAAGTCTGTTTTTCTGAATATTAGAACTCTCCTTCTTAGTTTTAACCCACAAGCGAATCTTCTCTTTAACGAATTTCAACTTATTCATGAATCTACACATAGCATTAGACTCCGAATTTGGAAAACCTCTCCATATCTCTTCAACAAAATTATCAAAACCCTCCAATTCAAACCAATAGTGATAAAACCTAAAAGGAGTAGGACCATAATCCAAACATACTTCACGCAATAAAATAGGCCGATGATCAGACAAAACCCGATCCAAAGTAATGGCAGAGATATTAGGATACGACCCCAACAAACCTTCTGATATAAGGAAACGGTCTAGCTTACTCATTTTTGTAGCCGATTTATGACACCAAGTGAAAGAGAATCCTCCTAAAGGAACTTCCGCCAAGCCTCCAGTAGAAATAAAATCATTAAAAGCAGCCGCACCTTGCACGTTAAAACAGGAACCATAACGTTCTTCTTTCGAACGAACTTCATTAAAATCGCCCATAATGATAACTTCCCCATTCCAATTACCGATTACATGATTCAAATAGTTCCATAACATCTTTTTCTCAGAAAGCTCTTGAGGAGCGTATATCAAAATAATAAGAATACTTTTACCACTAGGAATCCAATCCCCTCTAATAGCAACAAAATAATCTGAAATTGTTGAGTTTAGCTTACGAAACATCCTCGGATCCCAAACACAAAGAATACCACCTGAACTACCAACCGAAGGACTGCAAACAAAATCAAAAGATAAATTACCCCAACAGCTCTTGATGCTAAAACAATCCATGTTTTCCATTTTTGTTTCTTGAAGCGACAAAAAATTCACCTTATTATAAATACATAACTCCTTTACCCAATCTTTTTTAGCCTTTTGGGCAAGGCCTTGAATATTCAATGACAAAAAATTCATTGGAAAAACATATTCTCTCCTCGAGTCTCAATGATCTCTTCTATATTTTTAACACATCCCTCAATGATCTCTTCTAATGTCAACTTGTATTCTTTATTCAATAACGAGTTTATTGGCTTTTTGGCACCAAGGGTAGAGATATGGAACTACGTTTAAATGGAACTTCTTGGAAATAATTTAAAGTCAAACATCTTGTAATCCGGCTATTCAATTTTTTAAACAATAAGAGAAAGAAAACTAATGTTGTATTTATTTTGGATTTATTTACCAAATTCATGCGCACCAAAATACCAATTAAAGTACTTCACAAATAATTGTTGAAGTCAACTTTTTTTCATGGTGAAACATTCGTGCTTGACTAATTGTATACCATATTAAATTAGTATACAATAGTGAGTTTTTATTTTAAGAAGATTCGTATGTAGTTAGATGGAATCACCTAGGAACTAGGCTTTGATAATTAGAGAACCTGCCAAAAGAATTCAAGCGCACCCTTAATTGTTTTACATGTATAAAATACAAGTGCACCATTAATTGTCAGCAAAGCCTCTTCTTTTTATACATTCAAGCGCACCCTTAAAATGAAGCGCACCCTAAATGAACCATTTTCATAAAGTATAGATGCGCCGACCATTTTTGTAATATAGTTCCCTATACGTAAACTAATAACTTGAAATCAATCAATAAGACATATGTAAACACTTTAAACGAGATTACATACTACGTGTTTTGTTTTTGTTATGGTTTAACCAAATTTCACATACTTTACATCCACAATTGGTAAAACCTAAAAAGGATCAGATCGCAAAACTTTTACATAAAAGAGTTTGATAAAATATATAAGGATTAACAAAGAATTACGTCGCGAAACACAACGTGCGGGTGATCTAAACCTTGTTTGCATCATAAAATATGATTGAAACACCGTTACACAAAAGGTTTATGTCTTCAAATTTAACTCTTCAACTTTTATTTTTTTTAGAAAAAGATTTAACTCTTCAACTTATTGGAAAGAGTATTCTTGCAAAATCAATAATCTTATTCCCATACGCGGAATGAGAGGGCAACTAGATATTTAATATTTTTCAAGACTTGAGTTGAATTCTTCTTTTTGGATTTTGTTATGAAACATGATGATTTGTAAATACCTCTAAAAAAANTTTTATTTATTTTATTTATTTTAAATTTTTTTTTTTATATTTTTTCCCCTTCTTCTCCCCCTCTCCTTTGTGTGTATTGTTTGTGACTATTCTACCTATTTTTTACGGTTTTTTTTCTTCAAATCTTTGAAGTGTAAACTGATCATTGTACATGAAAAATACACACAAAGTTGAAAAAAGTCGCAAGTTTGTGTTTTAATAACAAAAGTAAAAAAGCACAACACAATAACAAAAATGAACAAGGTTAGGCCTGTATTTTCTTTTTTTTTTTTTTTTTTTTTTTTTTTTTTTTTAATCACGCTCCCCACACACAGGATCGTTATCCCCCAACGCTGTACCAAAAAATTTAAGATACAGCTAACTTTTCCATTTTTGTTATGTGTGTAGCGTTTCTTTACTTTTTGTTATTAAAACACAGAACCTTGCGGAATTCAAGCCTTTGTGTGTATTTTGTTCATGTACAATGATTCATTTTACACTTCAAAATTTGAAAAACTAATAGTAGAATAGTCACAAAAGTACACACAAAGGACTGAGGGGGAGAAGGAAGGGAAAAATAAATAAATAAATAAATAAAATAAATAAGACTACATGGGTAGTATAACAAAAATAGAAAGTTTCAAATACTTTTTTTTTTTTCTTTTTTTTTTTTTTTTTTTTTTTTTTAATCCCTTAAAAAGACACACTTGAAATGCCTATATATGCTACGATGTCATTGTTACATTTTCCTGCAAAAACCATCAAAGTAACCAGAAAAAAAGTAATGGATTAAATTCTGTTGGTCAACAATGAATTCTGTCGAATCGCAGCCACAATCTGCTTCTTCTCCGAGTGACAGTTGGAGCGATGATTCTGTCAAGAATATCCATCAAATCCATCCTGTTGTTCAAGCTCATCTAAAACGGGTATTTGTTTTGCTGCTAAGATGTCCCAGTTTCACCTTTTTGATCTGTTTCATTTGTTGTTTAGTGGTTGATGTTGTTTTAGTATGATACTTAAGTTGATATCTGTATATTATCTATAGTGATCAGATAAATATAATTTTAAAATAATTTTGATATAAATATACGCAAAACTAATTATCTCTTTGTTTTTTGATTGTTAAAAATTATATTGTTTGTTTTTCATTTCATGTTATCAAGTATTCGTTCATTTAGTTCTTCTCATAGTTGTTCAAAATAAAAGTTCTTACATCTTCAAAAATAGTGTTATATTTCTCGCCGCTGTTTAATATGATGATGACGACTGTTACATACTTTCTTAATTTTCATGGCAGGTTTATCTGTCACTATGTTTCGCTCTTCTCTCATCTGCATTTGGGGCATATCTTCACATATGTTGGAATATCGGTGGTGTGCTGACAACTTTTGCAACCTTGGGAGTCATTTGTTGGTTACAAGCAATGCCTCCCCATGAAACGGTAAACTAAGTTTATGAACTTCGTCTGCTTAACTTGGGTTATTTTTTTCAATCGCAACTTAATTGGTTTTCTTGACATGTTCAGCAAATTCGGGTTTGTCTATTGATGGTAGCTGCCCTTCTCCAAGGAGCTTCAATTGGTCCTTTGATCAAATTGGCAATCAATCTTAACCCAAGGTATATCTAACCCTCTGATTTCCTAAGTTGAAAGTTTTTATTATTCAACTTGGTTCATTATTATCTCGAACGTGGGAAATTAGTAAAGCTAAAAGGCTTTCCGAAAAGGGTAACAAATTAAATCTGGCAAGGGGGTGAGTGTGAAATAGGGTGAAAGACATCTGAAATGTATATAAATGCACAAAACCAATCAAATTACTTTGTTCAAAGAAATAAGGTTTTATTGTAATAATATACAGTACATTTTTATCATATCTAATTTCTAAACTCTTTCAACTTTTTTAATATCTAAAAGAGAAAAATAGAGAAGTGTTTGCGGATCGCCCAACATGTACTAAGAAATTACCCATTTTTACGGTTTAGCCAACCAACCATGAATTTGGCACTCCTATTTTTTATTTATATTATTGGTCGTTGGTGGTGCAGCATTCTCGTGAGCGCGTTTGTGGGGACGTCAATTGCGTTTGCTTGTTTCTCAGTTGCAGCTATGTTAGCAAGGCGTAGAGAATACCTCTACCTGGGAGGCCTTCTCTCCTCTGGTCTCTCCCTCCTAATATGGGTGCATTTCGCTTCATCAATCTTTGGAGGTTCTTGGGGCTTCAAGATTTCAGTAAACTTTCTTCATAATTAAAACCTGTCATTTTTTAATTGCATACATAAATTCTAACCATGGCATACTGATAATTACTTGGCAGTTGTACTTTGGACTTCTAGTTTTTGTCGGGTACATGGTTTATGATACCCAGGATATCATTGAAAGGGCTCACCTTGGAGATTTTGATTATGTCACCCATGCGCTTATCCTTTTCACCGACTTTATAGCAGTCTTTGTCCGGATTCTTATCATCATGGTTAGCTGTAATTCATTAAATAGTTGATGTTCCATATATTCTTCATCATAGATATGTGTAATATAAATGTTGCATAACTAACTCCAGATTATGACAAGTGTTCTGTGAGTGTATTTTAGAATTGCCTTTAGATGTGTCTAAGGATAAAAAAGTACGGATGTTTGCTGAGCTCTTCCGTAAAAAAAAAAAAAAAAATGTAAAGGTTGGCGAACTGGGGAACTTGGGTAACGGGTCAAATTGGGTAATATTTTTACAGGGGTCGAGAGATGTGTTGGACCTAGAACACATTCTATCCAAAATACCTTTTTTTTTTTTTTTTTTTTTTTTTTTTTTTTTTTNCCCTGCAAATTCTTCCTGTCATCACTCTCGAATAATGTCCATATTCATTTAAAATCCCCATAGGTGCTGCTAGAAACAATGGTTTCAGACTCTCATTCTTTATTTCCAGAATTTGCAGCAGCACCACCACTATCCAAACACCACCATCGACATCACCACCACCATCCAAACACCACCATCGACACCACCATCACCATCGACACCACCATCCAAACACCACAGATCCGCCACCATCATCGAAAATCACCATCCAAACACCACAGATCCGCCACCATCATCGACACTACCATCCAAACCCCACAGATCCGCCAAATCGTAGATCTATCCTATCCTATCTTCTACTCCTCACGTCATCACCAACAAACTTAAAACAATTTAAATAAGGATATGTTGGTAAAAAAAGGTTTATTAGATCTGGGTTTATGTAGTCACAGTATCACACCTTTTAATTTAGATAAGGTTTTTGTGGGTTTATGTAGTCGATTAAAGGTTTTTGTTGATGATAAGATTAGATCTGGGTTTATGTTGGTGATGACTGAAGTGCTTGACAAATCAGATGTAAAACCAAGGTTTTTGTGTATGTTTGTGTTGGTGATGACTGGGTGTTATGATATGAATTTACTTTGTGTTTGTGTTTTTATTTATAAAAGAGAAACAAAAAGTGTGACAAAAAATGAAATAACAACCAAACCACAAGGATATAAAATTTAATATTACAAAAAGACAAAAAAAGATAAGTCGCCCAAGAAATATGGTCTCAGTCGCCCAAAAATGTACCAATTGTAAGTGGTACTATGTTGGTACATAGTAGGGACACGTGTCAGATTCTTATGATATCCGCCCATGATTATTGGACGACCTCCGCCTCTGGGGCATATGAAGAAATTTTTTTTTTGGGGCACTAGGGGTGGGGTACATTGTACCTTTGGGGCTATTAAAGGATTTCCCCTAAATATCTATTACTCGTAGTTGATATGGGAAATATAGAGTATCAAAAGTACTCTTTCATTCCGGACCATTTAACCCGTTTTGTTTTTAAATTACTCTTTCATTTTCGACCAATTTAACCGGTTATAGGTAATTGAGTAGATAACTAATTTGATCTTTTGTGTAGATGAAAAATTCAGATGACAGAGAAGAGCGCAGGAAAAGGAGAAGAGATTAAATTATAGTAATGCAGCAGCAAAATGTGCTCCGATAATCTTATACAAACAGTCATTTGGTTTGTTTCATTCATGTGTGATAAGGAGTTACTCATTTCTTCTATTTTATATTGTGCACAATATTTTCATGTTTTTAACCTTGTTTGCTTTCGCATTTTGTAAGTGAAAAATAAGTAAGTCTTCTTTATCAGGAGACATCTATGGTGTGAATATATGTATTTTAACATCTATATCAAAAGGCATCTATAGTTTGTATTACGTACTTATTGTATTTACATTTTACATCTATGTTGTGATTATGTTGGTGCATTTACAAAGAGATTTGGAAACACATGATCTTGAATTTTTGTAGTGTGTCCAGATTTCGATCTATGATAAATTTCTTCTTATATTTTCCCAATAGTGATGACTAATTTTGTGCCTAACTTATTTGTTATTATCTTATTGGATTGTGAATAAGTGGGTTCGATTGGTACAACCAATGAATTGTTGCCACACATGTTTAGACACAAAATTAAACATGAATTTTAAATGTGTCATTCATTTCTCAAAAAGAAAAACATATTTATTTGAAAATACTAAAGATGATGCGAGTGAAATAATGCAAAATATTATATTATTTTAACTTTCACTTAAGGTTATTTTAACTTTCACTTAAGCCGAAGATCAAAGACATTGTCATTAATCAAGTGTAAAATACACCATTAGCCCTTAAAGTTGTATCAAAAATATTAGTTTCGTCCCAAATTCAAATTAAATACGTGTGCCGTCCCAAATGTTCATTTTTTTTGCATCTTTCACGGTCCTTTTGACTACCCGCTGTCAGTCAACGTGTAACACCCCCATTTTTCACTGTTCGCAGCGGATTAAGTGTTTGAGGTATTACTTCATGGAAACAAAGACAAGATATAGAAAACGACTCGAAAAGAGACGTTTTTGAAAAGTTGTTATCATTCATTTATTTATCAGAGTTTTTATAGTAAAAGGTATACTTTTACCAAAAGAGAGGTCCCTAAGATACGGGTTTAGACACAAAATTGATGAATGATAACTATACTGGACATTCTCATGTCCAGTGCCTCTCCGTGCCAAGGTTCCTATAGTGCCTAATTACCTAGGATAACATGCTTAAAAGTCAACACGTATGTTGAGTGAGAGTCATAAGTTTAAATAGAAAGTTAGTGAATACAAGTTCCACAGGGTTCAGCTTAAACCCTATGTGTGGAAAAGTTTAGTGATAGAAGGTATATTGCACTAAGCTCATGAACCACACGTTAACAATCCGGGTCATGTGGGCTGCAGACCCAACATGAGGGGATGGGAAGGATAACTTGCCAAAGTTAATCCTTCAGTGGGTTCAAGTATAGTACTTATTGGTACCACCCAGTGAGGTGTTAATACCAACGGGAGTTGCCAGACTCCAATAGATCTATCAACTATACTCGCGTTCGCGTGGGTAAAATATCCCAAACGATTAGATTCATGAATTTTATGTTATGTGGTAGTGGTAGTTTGTTTACTCGTGCAATAACCAAAGAAAAAGACTTGTATTCGGTTTAAAGCATGTATCCCCCTCACAGGGTTTGTAAAACATTTAGAAAGCGTTTAAAAAGGTGTGAGGCTATGAAAACTCACCTGGGTCCTATGTTAATTAAAGTGGGGGTTTAGATAACTCACTCACGTATCCTGGGTTGGTGTAGGTGTGTGTATGTCAAGTTTTAGTCTAGGTTTCTTAACTAATTATTCTTAGGGTTTTTATATATAACATAACACCATTCGGGCCATCGTAATTTAGAAGTATATGACTCCTCACACGAAGCTCCCTATTATTGTATTATGTTATCAATATAATACCGTTCGGGCCATCATAATTCAGAAGTTAATACTCCTCACACGAAGCTCCCTACTATTGAATTATGTTGTTATTAGGGTTTTAGTTATAGCATAACACCGTTCGGGCCATCATAACTCAGAAGTATATGCAATAATCGTTTGAGGAGCCAGGGCACTTTAAATCGTAAACCCAGCAAACTCGTCAAAACGAAATATCCACATAGTACTCCTCGCATGAAACTCCCTGGTATTGTGTTATGATTCTAACTTAAATAGGTTTTGTATTTATATGAAAATAGTTCATTTTATCCTTTAAGTTTAAATATTTACATTTTCTACCCTAAACTTATAAACATATAGCAATTAAGCATATACTTTCTAACTATTGCATATTTAGTCTCTATACTTATATATTTTAGAGAAATGGCAAAAATAGTCCTTAAACTATATTATCTTTCATTATTTACCTTATTTACCCTTATCTTACTAATATTTGCATAATTAGTCCTTTTTAGTTTATTATTTGTTTTAATATTCATCCTAAGGGTTTAATATATTGCAAATCTAGTCCTTACACTACCAACTTCTAGGAAATGTCAAAAACAGTCCCTAGACTTCATGGTTTTAGGAATTTACAATATATACCCCTATGCATATAATATTTTGCAAAACTAGTCCTAAATGCATGTAATTCATATTTTATCTTAGCAATTATGTTTCTAAGCTTATGTTAAGTTAATCTAGGTTCAATTAAGTCATATAATTCAGATTATATCATGTAGATAAGCTATTTAACACATAAACATGCAATTCGACCTAAACTAGGGTTACGAAAGAAAGCATGCAAGTAAAAAGGTTTAGGGCTATCCTATGGTCTTTAAGGCTTATGTTAAGTATCCTAGGTCTATTCTAAGATTACTAGAACGTAAACTAAGGCTTACCTAGGTCGTATAAGGGTTAACGAGGGCTTTAGGGTTTTCTAGGGTTCTCTCGGCTTCAAACCACAACTCGACACAACCAAGGCCTTGCTATTCGATCTCTTTAGCTTCTCAGGGTCTTAGACTACAGAAATGTGAAGTAGAGAAGAGAGGGAGAGGTGTGAAGAAGAATGAAGGGGAGGAGGGGGTATTTATACCCGCGTAAAGAGTAGCGAGCAAAAAAGGGGTTGTGAGGTGTCGAGGAAGGGGGAGGTCATCTAAGCAAAGCTATGGGGTGTTTTGGAAGGTCTAGAGGTGACAAGGATGAGCTACAACTAGCTAGGGGGCTGAGCATAGGCCGGTTATGGTGGTTCTTGGCCGAGAGAGGCGGTTTGGTTCAAGGTGGTGACAAAGAGGTGATCCACCTCCTTGCTTGGGTGCTTGGAGATGCTAGGGTGCTTGTTTAGTTATATAGAGGTGCTAGGTAGCTTACTTGGTAGTTTAGAGTAGTATATTAGCTAGTTTTAGGTTTTTAGGTTTAGTTTTAACCTAGTTTTGTCTAGTGAGAGTTTTAGGTTTTGCCTAGGGTTTAGTGCCTAATTTGGTGTCCTATAAGTGTCTAATGACTAATTCTAAGTCCTAGGGGGCTTATACTAAGTGATGGTAGCTTATGGTAAAGATTTAGGAAAGTTAAACCTAGTTTCCGGGAAGTTATAACCTATTTAGGGTTTTATGCATATAAGACTTATACCTAAGTTCTAAGGTGTTGTAACTATAGTCTAGGGAGTCTAATATAATCCTAAGGTAGCTATTGTTAACTTATACTAAGCTTTTGATAGGACCATAGTTTATTGTGATTTGGGATTCGGGAGGTCACAGGTAACATGGAAAGATGACCTCCATGGTTAAGTGAGAGAAAGTAGAGAGAAGAAAGAAAAACTATGTGTTTTATTGATAAGAAAGATGAAAGGGAAAAATACACAACTAAAGTTCACCCTCCATGTGAAGTCTAGGATGGGTTAATAATCATGCCTAACACATAACACTATTAGAATATATAACGTAACAAGGTCCTTGTGTTTGGCTAAAATAGATAACTAATGTAATCCCTGATGAGTGTGTAAATACTCATCATTTTTATCGTATTTTAACCTGCCAAAACCACGTGAAAACACCCCGGAATACATCAAAATGTACTGAAAATATCCCAAAGATCGTGTTTTTATATGTTTTAGATGCAAAATGATTAAAAACAATGAAAATCGTACAAATGTATAATTGGGCAGTTTCAGTCCCCCAACTTTCAAAACTTGACAAATTTAGTCCCTGAGATTTATTTTGAAAAGAAAAGTCAAACCAAAATTCTTAAAAGTCAAAATATCAAAATGATCTTTGGTGAAAAGCTTTCAAAAAGTTATCAGTTTAGTCCCCCCTGAAGTTCACATTTGGCAAGTTTGGTCTCCTGAACTTTCAGAAATGGCAGAAATGGCCCCTGGTGGAATATTTTGGATGAAAAAGTCCAACATTATCCTTGGAAACTCATAAGTGTCAATACTAATCCCATTGGATGAAAAGTTTGGAAGATGTACATGTTTGGTCCCTGCAGTTTGGATTGGCAAATACCTGGTCCCCCAGGAATTATACATTGAAGAAAAGTGACAAATAACCTCGGGAAATGAAGATTTGGTATTATTGATCCTTGAATGAAGATTGGAAAAATGGCAGTTTAGGTCCCTCAAGAAATTCAGTTTGTACACTTTAGGTCCTTGGGCCTAAATCCTACATTACTACTAAACTACTAAACCTAAACTAATCTTAAGCCTAAACCAAACAATCCAAATATGCTTGGCCCAATCTTCCAGCCCAACAGTACCATACCCCGTTAGTTATAAACCCAAACCCAAAGTCAAATCTCGGTCAACACTATACCCCGTCTTCTTCCCTTTCCCCCCAAACACCCACTGGATAAAAACCCACCACCCAACACCACTTCTGCAACACTCAATCCACACTCAAAAGCACTCCAATCCCATCTCCCAATCCCACTAACCATATCCAAATCCCTACCTAACCCCAATTTCAAGCTGGCAATCCAATTTTACACCAAACCATTTTGGCGCCAAAATCATAATCTAAGGCTAGGATTCACTAAACTACAATTGAATGGTGGGGATTGATTCGCAGAGTCACAAGGGTCACATTAGGGCTGATGTGTCTCAGAGAAGAAGCACAAGTGATGGTTTTCTACCTACCTCATATTGTAGTATAAATAGGAAGCAATTGTAGCCTTGTATGGCATCCAATCTTAGTTTAATTTTCTGTTTTCTTTCTTATTTCAGTATTGTAACTCTTCATTTTCAGTTCAATTAAAGTTTAATCCAAGTTTGTTCAAATTCGAATTTTGCTTTTTCTTTAAAGTCTTGAATTTTATTCAAAGTTTACTGTTTTTGGTTTATAAATGTCATTTAAATGTTAGTAAGCTAGTTTTAATTAAAAGGAAACAAGAAAACAGAAAAGAAAAGAAAAAGAGAAAATATCAAAGAAAATTCTAAAAAAAATAAAAATTTTGAAGAAAAGAAGAAGAAGAAGAGAAGAAGTTGCAGAGCTGGTTATGGAGATTGGTTTAGAGCTCCATGGGGAGCAGTAGGTTGTAACTTGGTTCTAATTCTCAGTTTACCCACTAGCTTGGATGACAAGTAAATTTTTTAGCCATAATTTTTACACAGTTTATGTTAGTAGCTATAAATAGTTGTCTGTTGTTAAGTCTTGTTTGTTTATGTTAGTGTAAGTCTAAGCTTCAGTTTCTTGGATTAATTGGTCTTTTGCTTTATAAATTTTTGAATTCTGTCCATAAAGGGGTGTTTGGTACTGCTGGTTTGAATGAGATTTGGTCGTTATTTGTGGTTCAAATCTGCTTAGACATAGCACCTAGGACATAATCAACTTCAATCAATCCTTGTTTTAGACATTTACTAAGCAAAAAGTCAAAAGTTCCCTCTAATCCCCATAACAGCCTAACTGATAGGAATTTAGAGAATCAAAGCCTTGAATTTTGTAAGAAACTAGTTAGCATTGTTTAATTTAGTCATATTTAGGGTTAAGATAATTTAATTTATCACCTAGGATTAATCAAGATTCAATTTAGTCAAACTTTGCTAAAGGGTGAAATAGTCAAAAGTGCATATGCAGAAAGAGGGACAGATTTCAATTGAATCCCTAGGATTCATTTTTGGGTGAAATTACTAAGTTATTGTTGTTTGGTAATCTCTGGTTGCTTGTTTATCAAAAACAAAAAGAAATTTTCAATTTGAAGTTCATTTGGCCATTTGAATTTGACCTTGAAGTTGCCTCTGTGAACCTTTTTCTCCCATGCACCCCAGGTTTACACAAATTTCATTTGAGTATAAATTGCTCAATTCTGGGTGAAATTGTGTGATCTTTATGGCTTTGAGTTCTCCCCTAGGTAGAGTATAGGATTTAACAAGTGGTTTTCCTTTTCCTGCTGATGTAGTGCTTATTATTAAGCCCTCTTTTGGCCTAATTGAGACCTGTTGCTGCTATTGACCTCTCAACTGAGTTACTTTGATCTTGAGTTCTTCTTGATGATTGTTGTTGTATTTGATCTAATTGTTGTTGTTAGTTGTTACTATTACTGTTTCAGAGTTTGCTTATGCTTTTAGAGCTTATTAGAGCTTATTGGCTTATTTAGCCAACTGCTACTCTTGTTCTTATTTCTTGATTATCTGATTTTTTTTGTTGTCTCTGTTTGTTGCTGTGTTTTGTTGATGTTATTGTTTTTATTGATCTTGTTGTTCCTGAGTTGTTTTTGTTGTTGCAATTGTTGTGAGTTTTGGAAATTTGTATAAGCTCTTGGGCTTATTTGTGTGCATTTGGCAGTTTGCAAAAAGAAATCAAAAGAAACTTTAAAATTTTTTTTTGATTCCTGAATTTGTAACTAACAGTGATTTAAGTTTGTGTTTTTAAATAAATTAAATGTTTAAAAGTGTTTTGTGTTTGTGAGATTTGAAAAAAAAAAGAGAAAACAAAAATTTTGAAATTCATTTTGATTCTTAAAGCTGTTTTAAAATCAAGGAATTGCTTAAGATTTTGTAATTTGAATCTGTTTCCAAATGAGTTTCCAAGTTAGGATTTGAGTTTGTGTTTGTGTCTGAGCTTGTGTCAAGGAAGCAACAAAAGTAAACAAAAAGACAAATAAAAATAAAAACTTTGTGTAAAAAAGATAAGGCTGGGGGTC
This sequence comes from Artemisia annua, assembly GCA_014162995.1. Classification (NCBI taxonomy): domain Eukaryota; kingdom Viridiplantae; phylum Streptophyta; class Magnoliopsida; order Asterales; family Asteraceae; genus Artemisia; species Artemisia annua. The sequence goes on from LBNU01003352.1 coordinate 146,025, forward strand.
GAACCCCAGACCTCTTGGCCATACCAGACTCAACCACACACACCATAACCAACTCGCCCTTGGGTCTTTTTCTTTATAACTCTGCAACATTTATTACTTAACTAGTTAATATTTGTTTGGCTTATTTAAACTTATCAGTTGTAGATTTGCTTATTTTCTACTTATTTTACACTAGACCCCAGCTTTTTACATTTTTCTTAAATTAGTTTAAACTTGTAGTATTTATCAAAATAGTTTCAGATTTTTAGATTTTTTTAATTAATTATTAGAATTTAATTTGTGTTAATTAGTTTTTAATTCATAATAATTAGAATTTTCATCCAATTTTCAATTTTCTTTTTTCTAAAAATTTATTTTGTCATTTAGTGCGTAAGAAAATTATTTGTAGGCCCGTAGAATTTGCGTAGCTTAAATTTCACGTTTTTATTTGTACGTTGACGTTTATTTAGAATACGCGTCACGTTATTTGTTTACTTTGTATTTTAGGATTCCCGATACCTATTTTTGATTCCCGTAGTATTTTAGGATTTCCTTAGTTGCCAATTGCCTTTTGTTCCCTTTAGGTTATTTTATTTTCATCCTCGTTTGTTAATTTTCCATTTTTCGTTAATTTAACGTACCATAAAACCAAACAATCTTTCACAACCAAACATACAAGTCTTTAATCTCGATCTTTCACGAAGCTTTCCATTCACACCTCGTTGGGGTACGACTCGGGAAATCACTTCCCGGTCTCACAAATATCACATTGCACGAGTTTACGAGGTAATCTTTTTCCTAAAAGGTTTACTTGTATTTCTCCACGTCTNNACCCATCCTACCATCCTTAATTGTATATGAACATCTCTTGAATTATCCACATCTTTTGTGTGACACTGAGCACTACAACGTAACTCCTTAAAGTGATAGCTATACTCTGTGAGCACAACAACGTGACTCCTTACATCAGGTATAACTAGACAACTCAAGTCTCTGTCATTTGTACGGACAAAAGCTCGAACAAGGATCTCGAAGAACTATCGCTCGACTCGACATCTTCAAGATACTAAGTACACGCACCCGTGAAAGTCCACTTCAATCTCAAATAAATAATAAAAAATTATCGCCGTAGTCACATCTTGCGGTTAAATGACCAAATCTAGCCTTTTGACGGTTTAAGTGAACTCGATAATGGTAAATCCCGATCTTGTAAAAAATGTATCCGTATCCCCGTGAAAATTTGTCTTAACCAAAATACCATGAGTTGTATTATCCATGATGATAAGATTGTACAGCCCAAAAAATGGATAACAAATACCAATCCAAGTACACTTCTTCCATTTTTCGGGCCCACTATAACCATCTTAATGAAATTTCAGCCCAACTTCAATAACAACCCAACTACACTTAATCCAACACAAGTGCAATACCCGATCCACAAAAATCCAACTCCCGGTTATAAACTGCCTACCCTAATATTGGTATCATTTGTAAACCCTAATACATACTAAACATTTAGTCCACCCCCATCATCTCTCTTAAACTCTCTCACCAAACTCTGATCTCAAACAGATCTCATCTTACACATCACCATTAATCGAATCAAACACCTCTCCATTATCATCTTATTATCTTAATAAGTTATAACCGAACATGAAACTTGACAAAACAACTAATCCCAAACGCAACCAGACCTTTTTCATTCATTAGTTGCTCGTATATCAAATCGAGAAGGTGTTATAGAGGCTTCAAGATCCTAGATAGGGTCACGGTAGGTATGATTTTCGTTGATGTTTTGTTTCTTTAGTTGTTGGTCATGAACGAACCAAGAAAAGAAAGTGACTTTGTAGTTATGTTTCAATTCTAACGGCTCGGATATACATTGAATTATAACTTCAAATATGGATCTGTGATGATTTCATTTCGTGTGTTAGGTCCTGTAAAGATCTTGAATCATTTTGAGGAACACGAAAGAAAACTGAGATTCTTGTGTCGATTTAAGGTTGTACTTCGAGTCATGTTTAGATTAATTAAGTGGATTCGTTGTTGTTGAGGATGTGGTGACGGGGTTTAGGAATAGATTGGATTTGTTGTGGTTAGGGTTATATTTGTGGTCACTCGTTCTTCTTCCTCTTTTATTTCTTTTTGACTATTAATGGACCAAGGAAGATTTTCAACAGATCTGAGGTCGTTTCAAGTCGTTGGTCTTAGGTTTTAGTCAAGTGGTCTTCTTCTCATCATCTTCTTTTCTTTTTCTTTGGCCACTTTTCGAAAAAAAAAATTTCTCGAAAGTTTTCTTGTCAAAAGATTTCGAAAAACTTACTTTATCGAGAAAATTTTTATCGAGAAAAATTTTTATCGAGAAAATTTTTCAGGAAAGTTTATCGAGAAATTTGAATTATCGAGAAAATTATTTCGATAATTAGGGTTTAGTTTTCTCGAAAAACAGTACTTATCGAGAATCTCTTATACAAGAGATTCCGATTGGATTCCGGTGATTTTTCGACCAGATTCCGGCGACTATTTCCAGTTTCCGATGATATTCATACCAATAAGTTTTCTGACCATTTGACCACTTTTTGACCAGTATTCAGACCACGATTTTAGCCACAGATTCACGGGTAGGTACAAAAGTTATATAAAAAAAATACAGAACTGTTATATGGGACAAATAGACCACATAAATCAGTTGTATAAGCACTGTGAAAGAAAAAGTATTAAACTTTTGACCATATTTGATGTAAAATACATGAGGAAACTGTCAAAACCCAAAAAAAATGTAAAGAATAGTTAGGCACAAGGTTCAGCAGCTTCAAGATAAAATTTTTTGACAAGATATGACCACAAAATCAACAAAATAATAACCTAGGATTTGATGCCACTTGATAGGACCGAAGTTTATTGTGATTTGTGGATTCGGGAGGTCGGGTAACATGGAAGAAGATGACCTCCATGGTTAGTGAGAGAAAGTAGAGAGAGAAAGGAAAACTATGTGTTTTATTGATAAGAAAGATGAAAGGGAGAAATACACACTAAGTCTCACCCTCCTAGTGAAGTCTAGGAGGGTTAATATAGCCTAACACATAACAACTATTGGAATATTACGTAACAAGTCCTTGTGTTTTGGCTAAATAGGATAACTAATGTAATCCCGTAAATATCGTTCCATTTACGTGTTAGAACCATAAACTCAGTTTCTAACAGCTTTAAACACTTTCAAGTTGATTCAGATAGGCAATTAGGGTTTTAATGATAACCGTAAACACATAGGTGCAATTAGGGTTTTCAGATAAGCATAGAGTATTAGAGTGATGGTTTTCTTAGTGAAAATATGTTTATAACCTTGACTTGACATACCAGGATGTTTACATCAAGTAAACATAGTGTTGGTTGGTTTTGGTAGATACGTGAGCTTGTCTAAGGGTTAGTTACGTTAATAAGATATAATAAAGCAAAAATTTGGCTCGGGAAAATCTTAAAGGCATTTCTAACCTAGAGTGTGCTTAGTGAGGGCCTAAGTTAAGTTAGTAAGGCATTTCTATCCTAAGGGGGAAGTTAGTGGGTTGTTACAGTCTCCCATTCTAAAAGAAAATCTCGTCCCGAGATTTAGCCAGTGTTAGTGGGTTGGGGTGAGAATAGATGGGGATATTTAGCACGGATTTGATCCTCTCGTTCCCAAGTATACTTTGGTCCTCTTTGGGAGTCCCAGCGTACCTTAACGATAGGAATCCGGTGGTGTTTTAGATTTTTGACCTCTCAGTCCATAATTTCCACTGGTTCTTCAGTGAAATTGAGCTTATCGTCCAATTGAAGCTCTTTTATAGGAATGACTAGTGACTCGTCTGATAAACATTTCTTAAGATTTGAGACATGAAACGTGTCGTGTATATTACTTAGTTCATCCGGCAATTCAAGTCGGTATGCCACTGGAATAATTCGTTCTAAAACCTTAAATGGTCCAATGTATCTCGGACTAAGCTTTCCTTGCTTTCCGAGACGAAAGACACCTTTCTAGGTGAAACTTTCAACATAACCATATTTCCGACTAGAAATTCTAAAGGCTTACGTCTTATATCGGGGTAACTCTTTTGCCGATCCCTAGCGGCTTGTAAGCGTTGTCGGATTTGAACTATTTTCTCATTTGTCTCATGAATTATTTCTGGACCCGTAAGTTGTACTTCTCCTACTTCGGCCCAGCAAACCGGTGATCTGCACTTTCTCCCATAAAGTGCTTCATACGGTGCTGCCTTAATACTAGCGTGATAACTGTTGTTATACGAGAATTCTACAAATGGTAAGTGTTTCTCCCATCTTTTTCCAAAATCTATCACACACGCCCGAAACATATCCTCGAGTGTTTGGATAGTTCTTTCACTTTGACCGTCGGTTTGCGGATGATATGCCGTATTCATGTCTATCTGAGTACCTAAGGCTTTTTGCATAGATTGCCAAAATCTTGATGTGAAACGAGAATTACGATCCGATATAATAGATATTGGCACTCCATATCGGGAAACTATTTCCTTGAGGTACAACCTAGCAAAGGTTTCCATATCATCCGTTTCTCGTATAGGAATGAAGTGAGCAGATTTCGTAAGGCGATCAACTATTATCCAAATAGCATCATGCCAGTTAACTGTTCTAGGTAGTTTTGTGATAAAATCCATCGTAATTCTTTCCCACTTCCAAATGGGAATCTCAGGCTTTTCCAATAAGCCGGATGGCTTTTGACATTCAGCCTTTACCCTAGAACATGTTAAACATCTGCCCACATATTTAGCAATGGATGCCTTCATGTCGGGCCACCAATAGTGTTTCTTCAGATCCTGATACATCTTGTCGGAACCTGGGTGTATGGAGTATTTAGATTTATGGGACTCGTACATTATTAGGTTTCTTAAGTTACCATGATAAGGTAACCATCTTCGACCCTTAATACAACGAGCTCCGTCTGAACTTATCTCAAAAGCCTTATCCATCCCTCGTAAATTCTCAAGTTTACGATCTTTCTCTTCGAGGGCTTCATTTTGGGCTTTGAGTATTTGAGAAGGTAGATTCGAATGAAGAGTCATAACTAATGACCTAACTCTAAGTGGTTTGATTCGTTCCTTTCGGCTCAAAGCATCTGCTACTACATTAGCTTTGCCAGGATGATAACGAATCTCACAATCATAATCAGCAAGCAGTTCTATCCATCGACGTTGTCTCATGTTCAACTCTTTTTGATTAAGAATATGCTGTAGGCTTTTGTGATCGGTGAAGACCGTACACTTAGTGCCGTACAGACAATGTCTCCATATTCTTAGAGCGAACACTACTACTCCTAATTCTAGATCATGTGTAGTATAGTTTTCCTCATGTGTCGTGAGTTGTCGTGATGCATATGCGATTACTTTATCCCTTTGCATCAATACAGCTCCAAGACCTCTACGCGAAGCATCACAGTAAATGACAAAATCATCATTTCCTTCGGGTAATGCTAAGATCGGAGCTTCACACAACTTTCTATTCAAAAGTTGGAAAGCTATCTCTTGATCTTTTCCCCAGTCAAACTTCCTGTTTTTCTAGGTTAGCTCTGTCAAAGGTTTTGCTATTTTTGAAAATCCCTCAATAAACCTTCTATAGTAGCCCGCAAGTCCTAAGAATTGTCGTATCTCAGTAGGATTCTTAGGATGCGGCCAATCCTTAACGGCCTTGATTTTTGCTGGATCGACACGAAGTCCTTGTTTATCTATCAAGTGTCCGAGAAATTGCACAACACTAATCCAGAATTCACACTTAGAGAACTTTGCATAAAGTTTCTCCGTCTTAAGTAGTTCTAGGATTATTCTCAAGTGTTTTGCATGCTCTTCCTCGTTACGTGAATAGATAAGGATATCATCTATGAACACTATAAAAAATTTATCCAAGTATGGTTTACACACCCGTTTCATGAGATCCATGAAAACCGCTGGTGCGTTTGTCAAACCAAATGGCATAACTTGAAATTCATAGTTTCCGTATCTCGTTCTGAAAGCGGTTTTAGGGATATCCTCTTCCCTCACTCTCAGTTGATGATAACCTGATCGTAAGTCAATCTTTGAATATACACTCGAACCTTGGAGTTGATCAAATAAATCATCAATCCTGGGTAATGGGTATCGATTCTTGATAGTAAGTTTGTTTAATCCACGATAATCAATACACATCCTCATAGTTTCGTCTTTCTTCTTTACGAATAGGACTGGAGCTCCCCAGGTTGATGTACTAGGCCTTTTAATCCTCGATCAGTTAATTCCTGGAGTTGTTCATAGAGTTCCTTCATCTCTAAAGGGGCTAACCTATAGGGGGCTTGGGCTATAGGTGTTGATCCGGGAATCAAGTCGATTTGAAACTCTATTTGACGAACGGGAGGTAAGCCATGTAAATCCTTAGGAAAAACATCTGGGTATTCCCTGACTACAGGGATCTCCTCCAGTCGTTTTTCATTTGGCTTAGTCTTCGTTACTTGAACCACAAAGACTTGACAACCTCGTGACATGTATCATTTCGTTTTGACACATGAAATGAAGTTAAGTCTGGTTTTACTTTGATCTCCTTGGATAGTTAAAGTCTCACCGTTGATAGGTACATGGATGATTTTCTCGTCACAAAGAATCTTTGCTTGATTCTTGGACAACCAATCCATTCCCACAACAAGGTCATAACTACCGAGTCTCATGGGTATGAGATCAATTTCGAAGGGGTGGTTAAGTAAGGTTAGGGTACAGCCCTTAAGGACGGTGTTAGTTTTAGCTAAGTTTCCGTCGGCCATTTCTATCTCATAGTAAGTATCTAAAGCTATGGGTTAAATCCTAAATCTAGAGGCTAAGGGTATAGATACGAAACTCCTATCGTCTCCGGAATCAAATAATATATTAACTAAGTGGTTGTTTACGAGAAACTTACCCGTGACTACGCTCGGATCTTGTGGATCATTTTTATCCCTCAACATATATGCTCTACCCTGGGCACCATCAATATTTTTCTTTGGGCATTTATTTGCATAGTGTCCCTTTTCTCCGCAAGTATGACAAATGACTACTGCTGGTGGTGGATTACCCCCAGTAGATGGTCCTTTGTTCTTGCAATCCCTTGGATGATGGCCCACCTTGTTACATGTTGTACATTTAATGAAATAAGGCCCTGTGTGATGCCAGTTGCATTTCCTACACAGAGGGGCACTTCCAGCATAACCACTTTTCTCATTAGAAGTGGCGGCATATGCTTTCGCATTCTCTTGCCTTGGTTGAGGATAAGGATTTGTACGGTTGTTACTAACTGTATTTTGAGAGTTACCGAAAGCTCTCCCATCATGGAACTTTTGTTTATTATCGTAGGGCGCTGGCATAGTGTTGTGCTTTGTTACTTGGTCCTTTAACCTCAAAGATATGTTAATGGCCTCCTCTAAAGTTTGAGGTCTAGAGGCTGTAACATTCCCTTCGATACTCCGGGGCAAACCTCCGATGAAAGCTTCTATTGTCTTTTTAATAGTCGGCACCATTGTAGGACACAAAGTTGCCAACTCTTGAAATCTCCTAATATAAGCCTTAACATTGTTCCCCATTACTGACAAGTTATAGAATTCGTCTTCCATTTTCTTAATCTCTGTCTGAGGGCAATATTTCTTAATCATGAGATTCTTAAATTCAGTCCATGATAACTTGTATGCCTCTTCTATTCCTGTTGGTTGGGCATACGAGTTTCACCACGATAATTGATGCGCGTGTATTGCAACACGCACTACGTTTTACCTCTCGAGGGATCTCGAGAAGCTTGCAATCCCCACCAGGCAGTGTACCTGACCGATGTAGTATAGTGTAGTGGCAAGTACCGGGGGATTGATCGTTCTCTCGCAGGGAATAGTGTTCGTTAGGCTAAAGGCTACTCTAATCTAGGTCTAAGGGTGGAGGAAGATTCTTTTTGTATTTTTATATTTTATGAAAGCAGTAAAATCTCTGGTTTTGGAGGATAGGGCGGAATTAGTTGCTAGTCAACTAACCCAAGTTATCTACTTCTAAGCTACTTATATTTTTGTATTTTTTTGTTTTAGAGAAAATCAGTGGTGGAGAATAGTGTTTACTTAGATTTCATTACTCCCTAACTATCTTTTACCATGTAATTAGTATGTTGAGTTTGCGTGGATGACGGGTGTATTCCTAACAAGTCGTAGGGAGTGCGTTCAATTCCCTAACTCTATAAGTTCCTACCTCACTCTATGACGATACGTCAAGCATCCTATCATGAGCTCACCGATAGCAACCTATGCATGAAATACTACCTTAAAATCGATAACGCACATACGATTCACGTTTCTAAAGACGTTCAAGCTTGTTACCGTATAGGAGATTAGCCAGTTTTCTCTAGTCTAACGTAGATGAAACATTCACCCAAATACAATCACAACATACACATCACATGATAATCAATAGTTAGGTTTCATTAGATCTAAGCAAACACAAAGTAAATTAGCCTCGCATGTTGAAAGAAAGACAAGCACAAGCATATATCACACAACACATAGACATATTGTATGAATGAAGACTTATCTTGGATTAAACATGCAAGTTAGAGGGGTTAGGATACCCTCTAAGGTCTGTAATACACGTATTAGGGTTTAACCCTAAAGTTCTCCACTCCAAAATTCGACACAAAATAAGAAAAAACGTTCTATATATATAGAAAACGCGGGCTGACGGCGTCAGCCCAATAGGTGACGTTGTCAGCTCGGCGATTAGGGTTTCCTGACGGCCTTGGTTGACGTGGTCATAATTGCTGGTTCCAGATCTGACGACCTTGGTTGACGGCGTCACAATTTTGCACTACAAACTCTCTGGCCCGTCACGAGTATTTTTCCAATCCTTGACTTCACTTACTCCTGACGTCGTCACTTTGTAGAGTGTGACGGCGTCACCTTCTGTGATCTTTAAGGTCTTTTGAGTTTTTGTTGTTTTCCGCACTTTTTCACTCCGAAAACGCCCGAAAATGCTTCTTTTGTGATTTTCCCTTCAAAAGTACCTAAAATGAGAAAAGAAACGACTTTGGGTGAAATCCAAACCAAAAACATACGAATTAGGACTCAAACCGACCCCTAAAAACGTAACATTTTTCGTCTCATCAAATACCCTTACACTTGAGATTTGCTTGTCCTCAAGCAAATGCGCTTTTATTCCCAATTGAAAAACAAGTTAGAGGTCATTTAATGCGAACTTAAAAGTAATTACAAGATTTAGTCGTTCCGCTTTACTCAAAATAAGCACGGAGAAAATATACTAGCACCTCTCATGTAGTGTTTGGATACTCACATCTCTCGGTTGATAATATGTAGATATAATATAAAGGAAATGGACAATATCACTCACTACCTGTCATAATAAATAGATTACCATAGGCTTGAGAGAGGATCAAAACCTTCTCCACTAAGGCGTAAGCACCTAGGATAACTATCAAAGAGGGCTTTACAAAAGGGTTATAACGGGAGGTTTAGGGATATGGAAAAACACGGTTTGGTTGGATAAGGGATAGTTTACTGGTGGCTAGTCAATCATCTTATTTAGTTACATATACAAGTGGCGTTGCCAAGCCAAGACTAGACTCAATCTTAAACTATCAAAAACAAAACAAAACAAAACTAAGAAATAAAAGATAGGTGTGGATGGTAGTCCGTATGTTTTTTTTTTTTTTTTTTTTTTTTTTTTTTTTTTTTGCATACCTTTTTACCCTACCATCCAAAATAATACATCAATGGGGATTAAGCTTTCCCCTTACACTTGAACTTTTACATACTTTACATTTACTATTCTACGACTCGAATTGAAATAATTAAAACACTTGGAGTACTTTTGAAAACGTTTAGCACATATGGGGGTAATAAATGATGTTCTTCCCCATTACTCCATAACACTAGTACTTTACCCATGAGTCCCAATCATCCCAAAACAATATGTACAAGATATGACTCGACTTAGCAACAACGTAACTAATTAGATAATTGACAAGGGTTTAACAAATAACAATAATGCACTAAAGGTGAGTGCATACAAGGTAGGCTAAGGCGATTTGGTTGCACATTTGGGGTGGATTGTAAACAAATTCTTCCTTTAAGTATGATGCTTAAAGTTAGAAACGAAAGGGATAGGCTCTGAGGGGTGTACTAGGGGTATCGTGTACCAAAGATGGGTACATCGCAAAGGTGTGGGAGAATTACTTGACCAATGTAGCCAATGTAATTATAATACAGGTTTAAAACAAGGGTTATCCTAATGCCTCTTATCATGTAGTTAATCCTAATCTACACGAATGTAGTCTCACTTGTGGACTCGGAATGGTCACTAACGCAAGTTCTAGAATCTAAGTATTACCGGTACACACATGGGCACTAAAGTTGAGTGCTTCTCTTCCTACCAATTCTAGGGGTGAACCTCACATATTTGGGTGGAAAATTTTTGGTGGTACGGTTTTTTGTGCTAGTCATAAATTCTCCTATCCATGAGACGCTTATTAGGACTAAAGTTTCCCTCCTAATTAATGTAAAAAATTTTAAATTTGCTCTAAAATTACTCTAACAAGTGTTTCTTTTGGTTTTATTACACACTACTCTTAAACAAGCAAAAATCAAGCAATATTGATGAGGTTTCATTAATCTACCCTTATTTACCCCCCTTACACTTAAGTTGAACATTGTCCCCAATGTTCGAAAATAAGGAATGGAAAAGATAAAAGGTTAAAAGAATGAAATCGGATACTCCCCTGATTCGTTCTTTATGCAAGTGAAGTAACACGGTTAGATCCTCCTCCAAGAAGACGAACTATCAAAGCTTCCCTTCCAGTATATGCATCATCTTCTTGTCCTAAATAACCTGTTAGCATGGAAACACTACAAGAAACCTTGCGTAAAATCGGCGGCATTATTCATATATATATAGACGTATACCTAGAAAGCAAGTAAGATATAATGCTTGTGGAATGATTTTTCTACAGATTTCCTGGAATTCATAAGAGAGATTTTAACAAACATACAAGTTCCGTTAGTAAACTTTAATCAACAAATAAATTCCAGATTTTTGCACCTGACGTCGTCAGGTATTAACTCCTGACGCCGTCAGAGTGTTCTGACAGAAAGTTTAAGTTGAGTTTCCGGAAAATTTCTTGGAAAACCTTTGTCTCAATTCCTGGGAATTCTGCAGAAAAAATCATTATGACTCGATACAAGCATTTGACTCTAACAATTACGAATATGTAAACTAATTTCATTGTTATGATTCATGTTCATTCGTTCTATATTAACCGATTTGGATGTCTCTTACACTTAGCTTTTGCGAATTACCTTTATATGTGATTAAGACGAAGTTAAAAACAAAATAAAGCATTTTCACAATTTAGTTTGAAGCATGAATCAATAACAAGAAATATAATTTACATACGGAAACAAATAAACACAAAAACACACAAAACATGGGTTGCCTCCCAAGAAGCGCTTTTCTTTATTAATGAGTCTTGTAGCTAGACTCGAGGCCTTGCCTCGTTACGTGACTTCTTGTCCGGTTGTGTACTCCGGACCTAACTCTAGACACTCTTTATAGAATCCTATTATTTTTCTCATGACGTAGTCTACTCCTCTACGCTTATCCTCTTCATTCCTATAGTAGACCGCTTGCTTATGTTCTTTCTCAAGGTCCGATAAAAGCCGGTATTGCTCTATCTTATATGGCATTTGGTAAGCTATTTCCTCGGTCCCTTCCTTGAATTTAACTATCCCTAGGGATGGGTCATAACTCATCTTAGAGGCCTCAACAAATGGTCTCCCAAACACTACTTGAGTTAGGCAATCATCAATTACCGGTCGAATATCCTCAACTATCACAAAATCGGTGACATAGGTGAAGTTGCCTACGAATACATGAAGTCCCTTGACCCTACCCACAAAATTGCTTATATATCGGGTATTTGGCAACATCCTAAATCCTAGTGGGTCTCTTTTTATCAAGTTGTAGTAGGCTCTACTCATGATGTTGATGGGGGACTTAAGGTCTATGTAAGCTTTCCATGCATGAAGATGCCCTATGTTGCATGGTATGTTGAGGTTAGATGGGTCACCTGCTTTGATGATTGGATTACCTAGGAAGTGTGGTGTCTCGGGGCTATCAAACAAGTCCTTATGATATTCCTTTTCTTCATTGGTGGGCCACCTATTGAAGTATTCGACTTCACTCTCTACGTCATCTACCTCCTTATTCTCAATCACCTCGGATTCTACGGTCTCAACCTTAGGGTCACTATCGTCCTTATTTTCATCATCCTCTTCCCTAGTAATTGGCTTAATAGTGACAACGTTGACAAAGTGGACATTCTTGGATGATGATGGGTCCTTAGTGGGAGATCCGCTAGTTGTGCTCCTAGTGTCCTTATTCGAGGGTGTCAACACTTGGTTGGTGAAAGCTTTCAACAAGTTGTCGAGTTTATTGGTCATCTCGCTTTGTTGTTGTTTGAAATCGGCTTCAAACCTAGACAATCGAGCTTCTTGAGATGCCATAAAGCTAGACATTAATCCTTCGAAATCGTTGGAAGGATTGTTGTTGGAGTTGCGGTTTGAGGGTGCACCGCTTGGTTGGAAACGGTTAGGTGGGTTGGAAGGGTTGCCTTGAGGTTGTTTCCACCTAAAGTTCGGGTGATTCCTCCAAGAGGGGTTGTACGAATCACCGTATGTGTTTTGCTCGGGCTTGAAAGTGTACCACTTATCTCCCGCTCCGTCGGTACGCGAGGATGCGTAGTCCGCAAAAGCTTGTTCGGGGAGTTCCTTGCAATCGCGAGTGTCGTGGGGACCTCTACACAATTCACAAGAAGAAGTGATTTTGTTCACTTGGCTTGAAGGTTTAGGAGCTTCGTAGGATTTCATTAGATACTTGACTTGGTCTTCAAGTTCCATGATCCTACGGTCGGAAGTGCTTGAGTTATTCGAAGGCAAGGATATTGCCTTGACCGTTTTGTTCAAATCACGGGGATCGTTCCAACTTTCGTTGTCATAGAGAGCAAGCTCGTCTATGAGTTCCCATGATTCCTCCGCACTTTTATCACGTAGCTTACCACCGGCCGCTTGGTCAATGGTTCGCTTTGTGGAGGGGTTGACGTGGTCATAGAATATTTGGACTTGGAGCCAAAGTTCTATGCCATGATGAGGGACTTTGTGAAGTAGGTCTTTGAATCGGCTCCATGCCTCATAGAGAGTTTCGCCTTGATGTTGTTGGAACATCAAGATGTCGCTCCTAAGTTTGCTAGTTCTCCCCGGTGGGAAAAATTGGGCAAGGAAGAGAGTGGTTAGGTCGTCCCAAGTGGTGATGGATCCTGCGGGTAAGCGCTCAAGCCATTGACTAGCTTGGTCACGTAGAGAGAATTGGAATAGGCGTAGTCGGGTGGTCTCTCGGGTGTCAACACTAAGGTCTATGGAATCTACGATTTTGAGGAAATCCTTAAGGTGTTGATTTGGGTCTTCGGAACGAAGCCCATGGAATGCGCATCCGCTTTGCACCAACCGGATGGTGTCGGATCTCAAGGGTGTCACATTGGCTCCTTGGTTGAGCTCAATGGTGTTTCGATAGCCTTGGTGGCTAGGTCGGGAGTACTCTCCTAAGGTGCGGGCTCTAGGAGGTGGGTTTGGTTGAATTGGGTTGTTGGGATCAAGGATATTACCACCTTCCATGATGGCGGATGGTAATGGTTACGAACACAAGCACGAAGAATGAGATAGACTAAAGAGATCCTAGAAAAATAAAACAAAATCTCACTAGAAAGGAGTCTAGTGAGTAGACCTATCTAAGAATAAAAATTAACCTAAACAATAACTATTCCCCGGCAGCGGCGCCAAAAACTTGATGCGCGTGGATTGCAACACGCACTACGTTTTACCTCTCGAGGGATCTCGAGAAGCTTGCAATCCCCACCAGGCAGTGTACCTGACCGATGTAGTATAGTGTAGTGGCAAGTACCGGGGGATTGATCGTTCTCTCGCAGGGAATAGTGTTCGTTAGGCTAAAGGCTACTCTAATCTAGGTCTAAGGGTGGAGGAAGATTCTTTTTGTATTTTTATATTTTATGAAAGCAGTAAAATCTCTGGTTTTGGAGGATAGGGCGGAATTAGTTGCTAGTCAACTAACCCAAGTTATCTACTTCTAAGCTACTTATATTTTTGTATTTTTTTGGTTTTGGGACAAACAATGGTGGGAGAATAGTGTTTACTTAGATTTCATTACTCCCTAACTATCTTTTACCATGTAATTAGTATGTTGAGTTTGCGTGGATGACGGGTGTATTCCTAACAAGTCGTAGGGAGTGCGTTCAATTCCCTAACTCTATAAGTTCCTACCTCACTCTATGACGATACGTCAAGCATCCTATCATGAGCTCACCGATAGCAACCTATGCATGAAATACTACCTTAAAATCGATAACGCACATACGATTCACGTTTCTAAAGACGTTCAAGCTTGTTACCGTATAGGAGATTAGCCAGTTTTCTCTAGTCTAACGTAGATGAAACATTCACCCAAATACAATCACAACATACACATCACATGATAATCAATAGTTAGGTTTCATTAGATCTAAGCAAACACAAAGTAAATTAGCCTAGCATGTTGAAAGAAAGACAAGCACAAGCATAAATCACACAACACATAGACATATTGTATGAATAAAGACTTATCTTGGATTAAACATGCAAGTTAGAGGGGTTAGGATACCCTCTAAGGTCTCTAATACACGTACTAGGGTTTAACCCTAAAGTTCTCCACTCCAAAATTCGACTAAAGTTCCACTAGGTTATATAAAATAAAGAAAAATCGTTCTATATATATAGAAAACGCGGGCTGACGGCGTCAGCCCAATAGGTGACGTCGTCAGCTCGGCGATTAGGGTTTCCTGACGGCCTTGGTTGACGTGGTCATAATTGCTGGTTCCAGATCTGACGGCCTTGGTTGACGGCGTCACAATTTTGCACTACAAACTCTCTGGCCCGTCACGAGTATTTTTCCAATCCTTGACTTCACTTACTCCTGACGTCGTCACTTTGTAGAGTGTGACGGCGTCACCTTCTGTGATCTTTAAGGTCTTTTGAGTTTTTGTTGTTTTCCGCACTTTTTCACTCCGAAAACGCCCGAAAATGCTTCTTTTGTGATTTTCCCTTCAAAAGTACCTAAAATGAGAAAAGAAACGACTTTGGGTGAAATCCAAACCAAAAACATACGAATTAGGCCTCAAACCGACCCCTAAAAACGTAACATTTTTCGTCTCATCAATAATGCTTCCTCTTTAAGGGTACCAGTAGCAAACTTAACCCTACAATCCTCAGTACAGTTGCTACGGGCAAATACTGACTCGCATCTCTCAAACCAATGAATTAATCCTATGGCCCCTTCTGTCCCCTTGAAATTGAAGGGTTGATAGCTCATAAATTCCTTGTAGTTACTCTTCTTCACTACAGGAGTTTCGGGGTTTCTAGCCATGTTGGCATCCCTAGCTCCTAGTGCTGCAGTCACACTGTCAGTCATAGTCGTTGGATGTCTTCCTGAGTCATGGCGGGAGTAGTAGGAGTAACGGGAGTGGTAGCTCGTGTACGTGCCATTCTATAGGTAAGATGTGATAAGAATAATGTCATATAGTTTATGCTCTAATTTTTTAGAACATTATCTGATACCGGATGTGTAGGAAGTCCTAAAACTAAAAGGGCAATTCCTAACAAGATTCGTTATATTTCACCGAAACTAGTTTTCCCCCTTCTAAAGGCACAGTGTTTCTAAAGAATTCCTAAGTTTTTAGTGTTTCTAGGTATGTTTACTTATTTTAGTTTCCTATAAATTTTTAATTCCTAAGTCCTAAGGCAGTCTATAGTGTGTCCTAAGGCAATCTATAGTGTATCCTAAGGCATCTATAGTGAATCCTAATACGGGATACGAGTTTTTAAGAAAAATAAGTATAGATAGGTTAAAACTTTTTATTTTATAAAGTCAAGTACCCGTTTAACTAAGTTATCTACCTATAAACCTATGTTACCTAAGTCTTATGTTGATTCTACGTTGTTTTTAAGTTCCTGGATAGCTTCCAAGAGATCATCTATGTCAGACCTATGACTATCCCTAATATCTTCTATAAGCATTTCTATAGTGGAAATCCTAACATGGGCATTAACTACTTCGTCGGAATGTCCCTCGTATTTTGTTTGCAACCTAAAGATTTGACTACGGGCTTTCTCTAATTCATTTTCTAACCTATTTTTACCTATTCCTAGTTCATTAATCCTATTTTCTACTTCTTCTATTCGTCCTAAAGATATTTTATCTAAATGACCTAGTATTTCCTCTATTTGTTCCTTATGCCTTTCTAAAGGCGATTTATAGGAACTACTACCTATTTCAAACCTAGGGGGAGGTGAAGGTGGTATAACACGTAATTTCTTATGGGGAGGTGAAACTATTTCGGGAACATAACGATCTTGACTATTATAGTGGGGTATAGATAGGGTAGGGGTTATAGTAGGTACGATAGAAATGTCTCCACCATATGCTTGCATATACCCATTATATGCTTGCATATAGGGATCATTCGGGGTAAGTTCTAATCCTAGGTTAGTTAAGATATTCTGGGCTAATTCTTCCGGAGAATTAGAACCAGAAGATGAGTGGGTAGGGGTAGCTGGGGTATATTCATAACTATCGGATGAGGTATCCGTATCATCGGTATCCAACACGATGATAGGATTGTTAAAGGATGACATATCTACTGTAATACCCGAAAGAGTATCTTAGCATAATTCTAACCTAAGTAGGCATATCCTAGAGGCAATACTAATAGTGGGGTTTCTATCCTAAAGGCTATAGTGGGGAATCTAACCTAAAGGCAATTCAGAGGTTCTAACCTAAAGGCAAGTCTAGGAATTCTAACCTAAACGTAAGTTCGGGGATTCTAATGGCTCGGAGAGCTTTTTGAAAAAGTGGTTATAGTTTAGGGAAAAAAAATCCTTTTGTTCTCTATAACCAAGGCTCTGGTACCAATCTGTAACACCCCCATTTTTCACTGTTCGCAGTGGATTAAGTGTTTGGGGTATTACTTCATGGAAACAAAGACAAGATATATAAAACGACTCGAAAAGAGACTTTTTTTGAAAAAGTTGTTATCATTCATTTATTTATCAGAGTTTTTATAGTAAAAGGTATACTTTTACCAAAAGAGAGGTCCCTAAGATACGGGTTTAGACACAAAACTGATGAATGATAAATAAACTGGACATTCTCATGTCCAGTGCCTCTCCGTGCCAGGGTTCCTATAGTGCGTAATTACCTAGGATAACATGCTTAAAAGTCAACATGTATGTTGAGTGAGAGTCATAGGTTTAAAGAGAAAGTTAGTGAATACAAGTTCTACAGAGTTCAGCTTAAACCCTATGCGTGGAAAAGTTTAGTGATAGAAGGTATATTGCACTAAGCTCATGAACCACACGTTAACAATCCGGGTCATGTGGGCTGCAGACCCAATGTTAGGATCATACTTTATTTATGTCAAGTGTCGGTCATTGAGTTTTGTAATAGGTTGCGTTAGTTTACTATTTACAACATATTTTAGTATGTTTAGTTATGTTTTTCATGATTTAGTAAAGTCTAAGGGCTAATTGTGTAACAAGGTGAAAGATATGTGTAGCCCTAGACATAGACTATAAATAGCAATGTAACCCTCCAAGGAGGGTGTTGGTTCTCTTAGTAATAGAATTGTGCTTATTTCATTTCTCATAGAGTTCCTTCCACTCTCTCTCTACTCTCTCTCTCTCTAAAGATTATATGGTTTTATGTTAAAATGGTGACCTACAAGTGGTACCAATCGCCATGGGATAATTTAGGTTGTTTTAGGTTAGATTTGGTAGAAAAACACTTGATTTAGGGTTAAAATTGGATCAGTTTCGTGATTTGGGTTCTGTTTTATCGAGTACCTTAGGCCTTTTATCGAGTAAGTGTTGCGAGTTTCTCGGGTTATCGCTGTCTATTTATCGAGTAACTAGTCTAAGTTATCGAGTAAAGCAAAGGTTCTATCGAGTAAGTGACGAGTTATCGTGTAACCTATCTTTGCCGAGTTAGGCTGGTTCACCCTTATCGTTTATCGAGTAAGGTTATCTTGAGCTCTTAACTAGGCCAAACTCTGTCCGGTTTGATTCTTGTTATCGAGTAAGCTAAGTTTATCGAATAACCAATCTTATCGTGTATTAGCTTTGTACTTATCGATTAAGGACTTCATTTCATCGAGTAAGGATCCTTGAACAATACTTCATCGAGTAAGAACCTCAGAAAGATTTAACCGTCAACTTTCGTCAACACATCTAATCTATAACAACAACCTTTCTTTATCCTTAAAGATCCATTTAACATAATCATTAATCATGTCTCAACCACCGTACTACAATTACCTTCATCACCATCAGCAGCTACAACAGAATCGTCAGCAACAACCGTATCAACAACCAAATCAACGACCGTATCAGCAACCGTATCATCAACCATACTACATGCACGAACAACATCAACTCTTAATGCATCAACAACAATTTCCACAGCAACAACCATACTTGCATCAGCAAATGAAAACCAATCTTCCACCAACTAAGCAAACACATTGGTTTGATCAAATGTGCGAGGCAATCACTAGTCAGCAATCCCGTCATGAAGCTGGGTCTCTTGACATTCCTCCAATGCTCACACCAGGAAACTACGTTCAATGGGCTAGTCGTTTCTTGCGATTCATTGAACTTAAGAAACCTCATGGTAAGTTTATGAAAAAGGTCATTCTTGAAGGACCATTTCAATGGCCTACTACAATGGTTGTAGGTGATCCTGATGCCAATCCTCCAAGACCTGATATTGTAATTCCAATTGCTGAATCCTCACTCACCGCAGAGCAACAACTTCATCGGGAAGCAAATGAACTTGCAATGATCTACATTCTTCAGGGAATACCTAATCAGATATTTCGAAGTATTGATGCTCAGAAAACTGCTAAGGATATGTGGGAACATGTTCATCTTTTGATGGAAGGCACTGAATTGAATCAAGAAGACATGCAATCAAAGCTTTATATGGAATATGAAGACTTCATGATTGAATCAGGGGAATCGCTTGAGTCTTACTATCATCGTTTCACAAACATCATCAATGATTTGGATCGACACAACATCATACTCCCCAGGATTGCAATCAACACTAAGTTTCTAAGTTGTCTTGGTAATGAATGGAAGAAATATGTCACGTCTGTCAGGCAGGCTGAGAATCTTCATGATGCACCATATGGATTGTTGTTTGATTATCTGAAGCACCATGAGAGTGAAGTGAACAAGGATAGAGCTCTTCGTGCAAATTTGTCACCTCCTCCAAATCCTAACTCATTAGCATTTGTTGCTCAATCTCACTTTATTCCACAACCATCAAACCATGCTTATGTTCAAGAACAAAATTACTTCAACTACCATCAACCAAATCCTTCACAACCACTACTCACATATGATTCTACTCAGCAAAGCAACGTCGGTTCAACTGATTCGTATGACAACAATGACTCCATGTTCTACTCCAATGCTAACAATGACGAAGATGAAGAGGAATTCAACAACTTGAACCAAGGAATTGCACTCATCGCTAAAGCATTCAGCAAATTCTCCAACAAGTCCAACAACCGTCTTCGTTCTTCATCTAACACAAGGAATCAATCTGCTGTTAATGATGGCCGAGTTGAGGTTCAGAATCGTAACTTTGGTAGATCTGATTTTCGTGGTAATATGGGTAATTCTGGAAATGGTCAGCGGTTTAATGCAAATGGTAGCTTTCTGAACAATGTTGCTGCTCCTCAGAAAAGGGTTGAGATTGTTGAAACGGGCAATACATATTCTGGTAACACAGTCATTCGATGCTACAACTGCAATGGGATCGGTCATTTAGCAACTGCATGTCCTTCACCGAGAACTCAAGGCAGCAAGTATCACAAGGAAGCATTACTTCTCGCTCTTAAGGATGAAGCACATGGAAATGTCAATGCTAAAGACAACAGCTTCATGGCCAATGCTCAATCTGATGATGACATGGAAGATCTGGAAGCAAATGCTGCAGTTATGAATATGGCCAATATGCAGGAACTACATCTGAGTGATTCAGGCCCAGTGTATGACACTGATGGTCTGTCTGAGGTACATGATTTAAACACATGCTTAATACATAATATTGCCTCACCTTCTTCATCTACATCAGATGAGGAACAAGTTGTTCAAAACGATTCATTATTATCTAGTCAAGAGGATGAGCAAATAAGCACATTTGTTACATTTGACGACGATGATCAAATTGACCCTGCGGTTACATTTGATGATAACGTTCAAATTAACCAAGCTGTTGTATTTGATGATTCACTTGATGATTGTTATAATGATCAGTTTTAACAACATGAACCTTCAAATGATCTAGATTCAGAACTCAGAACCATGCTTATGACCACCCAAATTCAGGCCCAAAAATGCAATGATATAAATACCAAATTGAAAGCCAAGATTGCATCATTAACGAAAGACCTTGAGTGCTGTAAACTTCAAATAACAAATTTTGAAACACGAGATAATCGGGAAAAAAGTTTTGAAATTGCTTTCCAAAAATCTTATGTTCAAGAACAAGAGTTACAACTTCAAATACGCGAATTAACCGTTTCCAAAAATGATTTAATCTCACAAATGGAACAAGAAAGGTTTGATCATAAACAACAAATGAATCAACTCACCGATGAACTTTCTAAAACAAAATCTGAGTTGTCCATTTGTCAAGCTGAGTTTCGAGAATATAAACAAAAGTCAAGGAAACAAATTGATTCTTACGTCGAACAAGTTGTTGAATTGGAAAAGAAAATCAAAGAGTTTAAAAATGTTGTTTATAAAACGGGTGAATCCATTACCACAATTAAAAAGTTTTCATTGCTACAAAGACCTCCCGGGTGTGGTTATGCTCTTGGTTACGATACACCCAGTTTTTTAAAAACAGCACTCAAGGAAATTCCAAAATTGTATAGTGCAGAACACTTATTTGATGAATCTGTTGTGCGTGTTGTTGTATATGATCGTGAAGAAGAAGAGGAAATAGAGGATGAGAGTCGATCTAAAATGAGCACGTTTTTTACAACACACCTTTTGATTATTCCACATTTCCTCGGTTATATGATTCTTTTGTGCCTCAAAAAGAGAACACTGAACAACCTTGGTATTTAGTACAAATAAATGATTCATCCTATGATGTTGGTCCTGTTAAACCAGTAGCACAAATAAATGGTCCTTTACCTGACTCTGGTCAAATTAAACCATTACCAAAACGTTGTAGTGTCATGAGGTATTTTGATACGTTTATGGAAGACATAAAGTTTTTAGAACAAGCAATTGAAAGAAACTCAGAAATAACTGTAGCAACTTTTCAAAATGCTTACGAAAAAGAAAAAAGAGAAGTCTTTCAAAAACAATTTTTGCCACATGTTCAACATTTGCGTCTTTGTGCTACACGCTAGGAAAAGGAACTTCAGACAGAGGTAAAATCAATGATGGAAGTTTTCAATGCAACCAAACAAACAATTTCAAAACAAAAAAGAAAAAACAAAGGTTTGCAGAAAGAGGCTGATCAACTCTTAGAATTTGTACTTAATGCTGATATACTATCTGTGATTATGAATGCGTTGTATGAAACTGGTACCTCTATGCTGGTTGATGATCACACTGATGATATTAAATTGTTGAATGAACATGTTGAGACTTTAAAGAGTGAAAATGAGAAACTTGTGAAACACAATGATGATGTGCAAAATAAACTTTCAAAAGAGATTTCTCATCTAAAAAAGAAGCTTGAATGGTGTCAAAATCAAAGTCTTGATTTCGAATTGCAATTGCAAAGACAAAAATCTTCAACTTCCTTCCATAATGAAACTGTAGAGTTACAAAGTCAAATTTCACAATATCAAAAGGAATTAGAAGAGTTAAAAGTTGTAAACGATGACATTCATTTTTGTAATCGTGAGTTGGAATCTAACATCCAAGAAAAGAAGCACATCATCCTTGAATTAAAAGAGAAAATAAAGTTACTTGAAAAAGGAAAGTTTGCTAGCAATAATGTGATTGCACCAGGCATGTACAACATCGACACAACCACTAGGGAAACACACTCTCAAATTTCTAATGTGAATGATTCAACTTCTACAGGAATAGTCACCACTCCTAGCGTTAGCAGATCAAAGCGTAAGAGCGCCAAAAGGAAGAATATGATCTGGAAGCGTAGAAGAGGAAAACTAGAAGCCTCTGAAGTAGAAGACCACCTTAGGAATTTGAATAAAACTCATGTTGCACTAGATTTAGATTCTGATTTGGCAAATTGTAATCCTAATCTTTGTGTAACGAATGCTGAACCTTTGAATGCTTTGCATGTTAATGCTTCATGTGTGTTTTGTCGTAAAAGTATGTGATCTGATGATCATGCCAAATGTGTGGAAAACTCTCTTTTATCTCGTCATAAGAAACGAACATCTGCCAGAAAATCTAGGCCCACTATTGCTTCTAAATCAATGCTAAGTAGAAAGCCAAATGTAGTTTCTAAGGATGATATAGTTGCCCCCGTAAATGCGAACAATACTTCTAAGAACATGCCATCTTCTAGCAAATTCATTAAGAAGAAAACACGAAATAGTTGGAGTTGGCAACGTTAGTTAGAAAGGACACAGAATTTTAAATGGATACCTAAAATTATAAATTTGTGTATATCTAACCCAACGGAACCCACAACTTCTTTGGGTTCCACCCTTACACCTGTTCCATCTTTGTCTCCTTCGTGTGATGCAGGTGGTTCAACTTGTTCTTTGGATTGTTGATAGCGGATGCTCCCGACACATGACAGGCAATCTCAAACTGTTAAGAAACTTTGTCTCAAAGTTCATCGGAACTGTCAGATTCGGGAATGATCATTTCGCTGAATTATGGGATATGGGGATTATGTCAGTGGTAACATCGAAATTAGTCGTGTGTACTATGTCGAAGGCCTTGGTCACAATCTGTTCTCAGTCGATCAATTCTGTGATGGGGATTTGGAAGTAGCATTCAGGGAGAAAACTTGCTTCGTTCGCGACTTACAAGGAAATGATCTTATGTCCGGCACTCGTGGAAACAGTCTTTACACCATATCTTTGTCAGACATGATCGCTTCTTCTCCTATATGTCTTCTCTCAAAGGCAACTTCGACAAAATCCTGGTTATGGCACAAGCGTATGTCTCATCTTAACTTCAAAACCATGACAGACCTTGCTCGTCACAAACTAGTTGACGGTCTTCCAAGATTCAGATATTCAAAAGATCACTTATGTCCTGCTTGTGAACAAGGAAAGAGCAAACGTGCACACTTCAGCTCTAAAACTGAACCAAGTTCTAAGCATGTTCTTCACCTACTTCATATGGATTTGTGTGGCCCCATGGGTGTACAAACAATTAACGGCAAACGGTACATATTAGTAATTGTTGATGACTACTCCAAATGGACTTGGGTTTACTTTCTTCGAAGCAAAGATCAAGCTCCCTCCATGATCATCACCTTTCTCACCAAAATTCATGTTCAACTTCGAAACACAGTCAGAACAGTCAGAACGGACAATGGAACTGAATTTAAGAATCAAACTCTTCGTGATTATTTTGAGAAAGTGGGAATTGAACATCAAACGTCTATTGCTAGAAGTCCAGAACAGAATGGGGTTGTCAAAAGACGCAACAGAACGTTAGTGGAAGCTACAAGAACGATGCTCATTAATGATCAATTACCAGATTACTTATGGGCTGAAGCTGTTTCAACTGTATGTTATACTCAAAATCGCTGTATGATCACAAGACGCCACAACAAAACTCCTTATGAGCTTGTTTATAAATGCAAACCAAATGTTCAACACTTTCATGTATTCGGTGCTCTCTGCTACCCTCATAATGAACGTGATGACTTTGGTAAGCTCAAAGCTAAAGCAGATATTGGGATCTTCATTGGATATTTTGAGAACTCTAAAGGTTTTTCAATCTACAACTGTCGCACTAGGGAAATTCAGGAGACTATTCATGCTAATTTCGATGAACTTTCTGACATGGCTTCTGAGCAAAACAGCTTAGGACCCGCAACTAACCGTCTTAACTTTCCAGATTCTTCAATTGAACCATTGTCACTAACCCGTAAAGAATTAGAAACCTTGTTCGCACCGTTGTTTGATGACACTTTTGAACACAGTGCACCAGTTGTATCCACTAGTTCCGCTGCTCAACCTGATAATATTCCTATACCTGATACAACTGCTCCTACAACAACTACTGTAGATGACAGTGCACCTTCTAATGAGTTCTTCAATCCGTTTGCTGAACAAACCGACTCCAATACAGACAATGCAGCTGAAGATCTGAACCAACAACAAGTACCCGCACCTGCAGGTTATGATCCAAATGCGCTGTTCAATCCATTTGCTCCGACTCCAAACCTTGAAGATATTGCAGAGTCGTCAACACGCAATTTCGAACCAATTAATATGCAGCAATTCCATAACCCTCACCCTTCAACACATCATTGGACCAGAGATCATCCCTTAATTCACATCATTTGACATCCTTCAGCTCCAGTTATGACAAGACAACGACATCACTCCGATGGTGAACATTGCATTTATGCACTCACAGTTTGTCAAGATGAACCTATCAACATTAAACAAGCACTCACATACGAAAACTAGATTGAATCAATGCACCAGGAATTTAATCAATTCAAACGCCTCGAAGTGTGGGAATTAGTTGAACGACCAGATAGAGTTTATGTCATTGGGCTGAAATGGATTTGGAAAAACAAGTTGGACGCAGATGGCACAGTTATTCGTAACAAATCTCGATTGGTTGCTAAAGGATATTCTCAGGAAGAAGGAATTGATTTTGAGGAGTCTTTTGCACCAGTGGCACGACTCGAAGCTGTTCGCATTTTTCTAGCGTACGCTGCTCACAAAAACATGGTTGTTTATCAAATGGATGTAAAAACGGCATTTCTGAACGGCGAATTACGTGAACAGGTCTATGTTAGTCAGCCAGAGGGATTCGTCGACCCAGAGCATCCTAATCATGTCTACAGACTTAAGAAAGCTCTTTATGGTCTCAAACAAGCCCCCAGGGCATGGTACGATAAACTTACTGCTTTCTTGCTTGCTAATGACTTTACTAAAGGTTTAATAGATCCAACTTTGTTTATCCAAAAACATGGGGATGACGTTTTAATTGTGCAAATATACGTTGATGACATTATTTTTGCTTCTACACATAAAAAGTACTCAAACGCTTTTGCAAGACTAATGAAACAAAATTTTAAAATGTCTATGATGGGTGAACTGACATTCTTCTTAGGACTTCAAGTTCATCAGTCACCCCGTGGGATTTTCCTTAGTCAGTCCAAATATGCTCTAGATATAATTAAGAAACATGGCATGACCAGTTGTGATACTTACAATACCCCGATGTCCAACACAACTAAGCTACATGCGGATTTACATGGGAAACCTGTTGACCCCACAAAATACCGAAGTATTATTGGGTCACTCATGTATCTAACCGCTAGCAGACCAGATATTGTATTTGTTGTATTCATGTGCTCGCGTTATCAGTCCAGTCCTACTGAACGTCTCCTCAATGAGGCTAAACGAATCCTTCGATACATAAAGGGAACCATCAACATGGGGATCTGGTATCCGAAGGATTCTGGTTTTGAACTAATAGCCTTTTCAGATGCTGATCATGCAGGGTGCGTAGACACACGCAAAAGTACTTCTGGTGGTTTGCAGTTTCTTGGAGACAAACTTGTATCTTGGCAATCGAAGAAGCAAGATTGCACCTCATTATCATCTACGGAGGCTGAATATGTAGCCATGTCTGCTTGTTGTGCTTAAGTCATCTGGATGCGAACACAGATAATGGACTACGGTTACTTATTCAACAAAATCCCGATGTACTGTGATTCCAAAAGCGCGATAGCAATCTCCTGCAACAATGTTCTTCATTCCAAATCAAAGCACATCGATCTCCGCTACCACTTCATCAAGGAGAATGTTGAAAAGGTTACAATTGAGTTATATTTTGTGGGTACTGAATACCAGCTGGAAGACTTGTTCACAAAACCATTAGCTCCATCATGGTTTGCTGAACTGGTTCACCGGATTGGTATGCGATGTTTGACTCTAGATGATTTAAAATCTTTTCTTAAACACAATTAAGCGAGTCAGACACCAAAACATTTTGTAAATATCTATTCAAAAACAAAATACAAAAATATAAAATCAGATAAACACAAAAAGATTTTCTTTCCTTTTCTCTCTCAAAAAAATCATTTTCAAAATTCACTACTTCAAGACATGTTGCTCAAAACATTGTTACAAAATTTATCGAAAACATATCTTGAGGGGGAGAAA
Organism: Artemisia annua; assembly: GCA_014162995.1. Taxonomy (NCBI): domain Eukaryota; kingdom Viridiplantae; phylum Streptophyta; class Magnoliopsida; order Asterales; family Asteraceae; genus Artemisia; species Artemisia annua. The sequence continues at coordinate 172,524 of LBNU01003352.1, forward strand.
TTTAGTCATATTCTTGTGAATTTTTATTATTTCATCAATATTTTTATTGTTTTCTTTTCTTCATCAACATCTTTTCCGACTAACTCTCGAGCCAAAATGCTTTGTTAAACTGTCTTCAATATATGGTATTGGTTCGAAGGGGAGTTTTGTCACTTAAACTCTAAGACTTAACTATTTGAACTCGGTACATTATAACTTAATAACCAGAGGGACTGTAAATGCCAAAAGTGTCAAAAGTTTGGTTTATATACAAGTCAAGGGGCCAAATGTGTCAATCTTTGAAAATTTTACCTATATATACAAGTCTTAAACTCATTTTTATTCTCACAAAAACCCAATTCCACGTCCAAACGCTGCCATTTTTTCCACAACCCAGATTTGTTGATTTTGAGTTTTTTCTTTAATTGTAAGTGCTTATCTTGGTTGTTGTATGCTCAATATCATGCGCTATCATTCTTGATTATTTTCTGTGGCTTAATTGGTTGCATTCGAATACTAGGGTTTAAGCGTATAATTTGGGTATTTCTTAAAAGTGATGTTTGAGGCTAATTAGAGTTGATAAGCTGCTTTGGTAGGTCATTATTTGCTAGTATTTACCTTTAGTTAGGCCTCTAATTCATCAGTTTTGAGAAAATTTGATTAATTATGGATTTAGGGCTCGTATTCTTGGCTTGAATCATTTAGGTTCGTGTTTGTGTGGTCTAAATGTTGTTTGTGGTTTATATATGTTCCCCTAACATGCTCCTATAGTTTCATAACCTCAGGATAACATTTTCTTGATTTTGCATTTATTCGCTTCACTATCTTCACTATTAAGTAAAATGTGTTTGGCTTATATTAGTTTTGGAATTTGTTCATGCTTCTTGATGCCAAATGTCAACAAAATGTAGTGTACCATGGCCCTAATCTCTTAGAAATTTTTTTTGGCACTTTGGAAGTTTAGTGAGTATGCCCATGAACTTATCGAGTATATATGCTGGTTATCGAGTATGCCATGGTGATTATCAAGTAAGGATTCAGGCTTTCCATACTCGAAGCATAAAAATAGTTTTGTTTCGAGAAAGAAATCTAACTTTCTTACTCGATAAAATTGTTTCTATTCTTCGAACATGCAAAACATGAAACCTTATCGAGTATGTGATCATATCGAGTATGTGGCTATGTTTAAGCCTATCAAGTATGCAGGATCTCTCTCTTATCGAGTAAGTGACTTTGAATTATCGAGTATGCTTTCTGTGTCTGTACTTATCGAGTATCATGAATCTGTGCTGCTGTTGAGTATCTATGATTTAATTTTTCTCCGAGTAAGGAGTGGACCTTAAGAACCATCGAGTATGGGTTCTTTTCTTGTGAATTATATGTAACAAAACTCTGTCCAAATTTTTTAAACTGTATCGAGTATGGCATAGACATAGGTTATCGAGTATGATTTGAATCTGTCGAGTATGACACAAGTGATTGGTATTGTCAAGTAAGAATTTATATGTTTGACTTTTTCGAGTATGCTCTGTTTTAGCTTGTCTTATATTGCTTATGTGTGTATAATGTGTCTCATGTGTCTTACTTGGTTTGATGCTTATTAGTTGTGAATGTTTGCATGTGCTTACTAATTGGTCACACCAAATTCCATCAAAATGACAACTTGGATATTGAAATGTTATTTAACATAAACATCACCATACTGTGTTCGTTGCTTGTGTTAATGCATTTCAGGTACTAAAATGTCTCAAGGAACCACTCCTAGACATGAGTTAATCCAAGGAGATGAAAGGAATATCGGAAAGTCTAACTTGAAAGTTGATCTAGAGAAACTCCCGTGTCATCCAACTTGCCAAATCATAGTGGAGATTCTACAGCATCATTACATTCGACAACTACTCACATGCTCATGCTCCGTACCTGAAGTCTACTTGACACAATTCTGGAAAACTCTTGAAGTAAGTAAGGACAACAAAACGATTGGGATACGTCTTGATCACAAAGACATTCAGTTTAATGTCGGAATCCTACGCTCTGTTCTTGGTTTACCTGCTGAAGGTTCCAGAAACTTCAAGAAATTCACCCCACGTCCTTCGTTGTCAGAGATTATCAGA